>OV839566.1:94632021-94941637 GCA_929447395.1 Epistrophe grossulariae
TTGTCTTCCGATCTGGTTTACGATCTGGTCTTACGATCTGGTCTTACGATCTGGTCTTACGATCTGGTCCTACGACCTAGTCTTACGATCTGGTCGTACGATCTGGTCTTACGATCTGTTCTTACGATCTGGTCTTACGACCTGGTCTTACGACCTGGTCTTACGACCTAGTCTTACGACCTAGTCTTACGATCTGGTTTACGATCTGGTTTTACGATCTGGTCTTACGATCTAGTCTTACGATCCGGTCTTACGATCTTGTCTTACGATCTAGTCTTACGATCTGGTCTTACGACCTGGTCTTACGATCTGGTCTCACGATCTGGTCTTACGATCTGGTCTTACGACCTGGAATTACGACCTAGTCTTACGACCTAGTCTTACGACCTGGTCTTACGACCTAGTCTTACGATCTGGTTTACGATCTGGTTTACGATCTGGTTTTACGATCTGGTCTTACGATCTAGTCTTACGACCAGGTCTTCCGACCTGGTTTCACGAGCTGGTCCTACGATCTGGTTTACAATCTGGTCTTACGATCTGGTCTTACGATCTGGTCTTACGATCTGGTCTTACGATCTTGTCTTACGACCTGGTCTTACGACCTGATTTTACGACCTGATCTTACGACCTGGTCTTACGACATAGTCTTACGATCTGGTCTTACGATCTTGTCTTACGACCTGGTCTTACGACCTGATTTTACGACCTGGTCTTACGACCTGGTATTACGATTTGGTCTTATGACCTGGTCTTTCTACCTGGTCTTACGATCTGGTCTTACGACCTGGTCTTACGATCTGGTCTTACGATCTGGTCTTACGGCCTGGTCTTACGATCTGGTCTTACGATCTGGTTTACGATCTGGTTAACGATCTGGTTTACGATCTTATCATACGATCTGGTCTTACGACCTGGTCATACGATCTGGTCTTACGATCTGGTTTACGATCTGGTCTTACGATCTGGTCTTACGATATGGCTTACGATCTGGTCTTACGATCTGGTCTTACGATCTGGTCTTACGATCTGGTCTTACGATCTGGTCTTACGATCTGGTCTTACGATCTGGTCTTACGACCTGGTCTTATGACATAGTCTTACGATCTGGTCTTACGATCTGGTCTTACGATCTGATCTTACGATATGGTCATACGACCTGGTCTTACGACCTAGACTTACGATCTGGTCTTACGATCTGGTTTTACGATCTGGTCTTACGATCAGGTCTTACGATCTGGTCTTACGATCTGGTCTTACGATCTGGTCTTACGATCTGGTCTTACGATCTGGTCTTACGATCTGGTCTTACGACCTGGTCTTAGGACATAGTCTTACGATCTGGTCTTACGATATGGTCTTACCACCTGGTCTTACGACCTAGAATTACGATCTTGTCTTACGATCTGGTTTTACGATCTGGTCTTACGATCTGGTCTTATGACCTGGTCTTACGACCTAGTCTTACGACCTAGTCTTACGATCTGGTCTTTTGATCTGGTTTTACGATCTGGTCTTACGATCTGGTCTTACGAACTGGTCTTACGACCTGGTCTTACGATCTGGTTTTACGATCTGGTGTTACTATCTGGTCTTACGACCTGGTCTTACGACCTAGTCTTACGACCTAGTCTTACGACCTGGTCTTACGACCTAGTCTTACGATCTGGTCTTACGACCTGGTTTCACAACCTGGTCTTACGATCTGGTTTACAATCTTGTCTTACGATCTGGTCTTACGATCTGGTCTTACGATCTGGTCTTACGATCTGGTCTTACGATCTGGTCTTACGATCTGGTCTTACGATCTGGTCTTACGGTATGGTTTTACGACCTATTCTTATGATCTGGTCTTACGATCTGGTCTTACGATTTTGTCTTACGACCTGGTCTTACGATCTGGTTTACGATCTGACCAGGTCTTACGACCTAGTCTTACGATCCGGTCTTACGATCTGGTCTTGCGATCTGGTCTTACGATCTGGTCTTACGATCTGGTTTACGATCTGGTCTTACGATCTGGTCGTACGATCTGGTCTTACGATCTAGTCTTACGATATGGTCTTATGACCTGGTCTTACGACCTAGTCTTACGATCTGGTCTTACGAACTTGTCTTACGATCTGGTCTTACGATTTGGTCTTACGATCTGGTCTTACGACCTGGTTTACGATCTGGTCTTAAGATCTGGTCTTACGATCTGGTCTTACGATCTGGTCTTACGATCTGGTCTTACGATCTGGTCTTACGATCTGGTCTTACGATCTGGTCTTACGATCTGTTCTTACGACCTAGTCTTACGACCTAGTCTTCCGATCTGGTTTACGATCTGGTCTTACGATCTGGTCTTACGATCTGGTCTTACGATCTGGTCTTACGACCTAGTCTTACGATCTGGTCTTACGATCTGGTCTTACGATCTGTTCTTACGATCTGGTCTTACGATCTGGTCTTACGACCTAGTCTTACGACCTAGTCTTACGACCTAGTCTTACGACCTGGTCTTACGACCTAGTCTTACGATTTGG
The DNA here is from genome assembly GCA_929447395.1 of Epistrophe grossulariae. Lineage (NCBI taxonomy): Eukaryota > Metazoa > Arthropoda > Insecta > Diptera > Syrphidae > Epistrophe > Epistrophe grossulariae. Next base: position 94,634,550 of record OV839566.1, read on the forward strand.
TTTACGATCTGGTCTTACGATCTGGTTTACGATTTGGTCTTACGATCTGGTCTTACGATCTGGTCTTACGATCTGGTCTTACGATCTGGTCATACGACCTAGTCTTACGACCTAGTCTTCCGAAATGGTTTACGATCTGGTCTTACGATCTGGTATTACGATCTGGTCTTACGACCTAGTCTTACGATCTGGTCTTACGATTTGGTCTTACAATCTGTTCTTACGATATGGTCTTACGACCTGGTCTTACGACCTAGTCTTACGACCTAGTTTTACGATCTGGTTTACGATCTGGTCTTACGATCTGGTCTTACGATCTAGTCTTACGACCTGGTCTTATGACCTGCTCTTACGACCTAGTCTTACGACCTAATCTTACGATCCGGTCTTACGATCTGGTCTTACGATCTAGTCTTACGATCTGGTCTTACGATCTGGTCTTACGACCTAGTCTTACGACCTAGTCTTCCGATCTGGTTTACGATCTGGTCTTACGATCTGGTCTTACGATCTGGTCTTACGATCTGGTCTTATGACCTAGTCTTACGATCTGGTCGTACGATCTGGTCTTACGATCTGTTCTTACGATCTGGTCTTACGACCTGGTCTTACGACCTAGTCTTACGACCTAGTTTTACGATCTGGTTTACGATCTGGTCTTACGATCTGGTCTTACGATCTAGTCTTACGGCCTGGTCTTATGACCTGCCCTTACGACCTAGTCTTACGACCTAGTCTTACGATCCGGTCTTACGTCTGGTCTTACGATCTAGTCTTACGATCTGGTCTTACGACCTGGTCTTACGACCTAGTCTTACGACCTAGTCTTACGACCTGGTCTTACGACCTAGTTTTACGACCTGGTCTTACGACATAGTCTTACGATCTGGTCTTACGATCTGGTCTTACGATCTAGTCTTACGATCTGGTCTTACGATCTGGTCTTACGACCTAGTCTTACGACCTAGTCTTCCGATCTGGTTTACGATCTGGTCTTACGATCTGGTCTTACGATCTGGTCTTACGATCTGGTCTTACGATCTGGTCTTATGACCTAGTCTTACGATCTGGTCGTACGATCTGGTCTTACGATCTGTTCTTACGATCTGGTCTTACGACCTGGTCTTACGACCTAGTCTTACGACCTAGTTTTACGATCTGGTTTACGATCTGGTCTTACGATCTGGTCTTACGATCTAGTCTTACGGCCTGGTCTTATGACCTGCCCTTACGACCTAGTCTTACGACCTAGTCTTACGATCCGGTCTTACGTCTGGTCTTACGATCTAGTCTTACGATCTGGTATTACGACCTGGTCTTACGACCTAGTCTTACGACCTAGTCTTACGACCTGGTCTTACGACCTAGTCATACGATCTGGTTTACGATCTGGTTTACGATCTGGTTTACGATCTGGCCTTACGATCTGGTCTTACGATCTAGTCTTACGACCAGGTCTTCCGACCTGGTTTCACGACCTGGTCCTACGATCTGGTTTACAATCTGGTCTTACGATCTGGTCTTACGATCTGGTCTTACGATCTGGTCTTACGATCTGGTCTTACGATCTTGTCTTACGACCTAGTCTTACGACCTGATTTTACGACCTGGTCTTACAACATAGTCTTACGATCTGGTCTTACGATCTGGTCTTACGATCTGGTCTTACGATCTGGTTAACGATCTGGTTAACGATCTGGTTTACGATCTTGTCTTACGACCTGGTCTTACGACCTGATTTTACGACCTGGTCTTACGACATAGTCTTACGATCTGGTCTTACGATCTTGTCTTACGACCTGGTCTTACGACCTGATTTTACGACCAGGTCTTACGACATATTCTTACGATCTGGTCTTACGATCTTGTCTTACGACCTTATTTTACGACCTGGTCTTACGACCTGGTATTTCGATTTGGTCTTACGACCTGGTCTTTCTACCTGGTCTTACGATCTGGTCTTACGACCTGGTCCTACGATCTGGTCTTACGATCTGGTCTTACGACCTGGTCTTACGATCTGGTCTTACGATCTGGTTTACGATCTGGTTAACGATCTGGTTTACGATCTTATCATACGATCTGGTCTTACGACCTGGTCTTACGACCTGGTCTTACGATCTGGTCTTACGATCTGGTTTACGATCTGGTCTTACGATCTGGTCTTACGATATGGCTTACGATCTGGTCTTACGATCTGGTCTTACGAACTGGTCTTACGATCTGGTCTTACGATCTGGTCTTACGATCTGGTCTTACGACCTGGTCTTACGACATAGTCTTACGATCTGGTCTTACGATCTGGTCTTACGATCTGATCTTACGATATGGTCATACGACCTGGTCTTACGACCTAGTCTTACGATCTGGTCTTACGATCTGGTTTTACGATCTGGTCTTACGATCAGGTCTTACGATCTGGTCTTACGATCTGGTCTTACGATCTGGTCTTACGATCTGGTCTTACGATCTGGTCTTACGATCTGGTCTTACGACCTGGTCTTACGACATAGTCTTACGATCTGGTCTTACGATATGGTCTTACGACCTGGTCTTACGACCTAGAATTACGATCTGGTCTTACGATCTGGTTTTACGATCTGGTCTTACGATCTGGAGTTACGACCTAGTCTTACGACCTAGTCTTACGACCTGGTCTTACGACCAAGTCTTACGATCTGGTCTTTTGATCTGGTTTTACTATCTGGTCTTACGATCTGGTCTTACGAATTGGTCTTACGACCTAGTCTTACGACCTTGTCTTACGATCTGGTCTTACGATCTGGTCTTACTATCTGGTCTTACGACCTAGTCTTACGACCTAGTCTTACGACCTAGTCTTACGATCTGGTCTTACGACCTGGTTTCACAACTTGGTCTAACGATCTGGTTTACAATCTGGTTTTACGATCTGGTCTTACGATCTGGTCTTACGATCTGGTCTTACGATCTGGTCTTACGATCTGGTCTTAAGATCTGGTCTTACGACCTAGTCTTACGACTAAGTTTTACGATCTGGTTTACGATCTGGTCTTACGATCGGGTCTTACGATCTAGTCTTACGATCTGGTCTTATGACCTGGTCTTACGACCTAGTCTTACGATCTGGTCTTACGACCTGGTTTCACAACCTGGTCTTACGATCTGGTTTACAATCTTGTCTTACGATCTGGTCTTACGATCTGGTCTTACGATCTGGTCTTACGATCTGGTCTTACGATCTGGTTGTACGATCTGGTCTTACGATCAGGTCTTACGATCTGGTCTTACGATCTGGTCTTACGATCTGGTCTTACGATCTGGTCTTACGATCTGGTCTTACGATCTGGTCTTACGACCTGGTCTTAGGACATAGTCTTACGATCTGGTCTTACGATATGGTCTTACCACCTGGTCTTACGACCTAGAATTACGATCTTGTCTTACGATCTGGTTTTACGATCTGGTCTTACGATCTGGTCTTACGACCTGGTCTTACGACCTAGTCTTACGACCTAGTCTTACGATCTGGTCTTTTGATCTGGTTTTACGATCTGGTCTTACGATCTGGTCTTACGAACTGGTCTTACGACCTGGTCTTACGATCTGGTTTTACGATCTGGTGTTACTATCTGGTCTTACGACCTAGTCTTACGACCTAGTCTTACGACCTGGTCTTACGACCTAGTCTTACGATCTGGTCTTACGACCTGGTTTCACAACCTGGTCTTACGATCTGGTTTACAATCTTGTCTTACGATCTGGTCTTACGATCTGGTCTTACGATCTGGTCTTACGATCTGGTCTTACGATCTGGTCTTACGATCTGGTCTTACGGTATGGTTTTACGACCTATTCTTATGATCTGGTCTTACGATCTGGTCTTACGATTTTGTCTTACGACCTGGTCTTACGATCTGGTTTACGATCTGACCAGGTCTTACGACCTAGTCTTACGATCCGGTCTTACGATCTGGTCTTGCGATCTGGTCTTACGATCTGGTCTTACGATCTGGTCTTACGACCTGGTCTTACGATCTGGTCGTACGATCTGGTCTTACGATCTAGTCTTACGATCTGGTCTTATGACCTGGTCTTACGACCTAGTCTTACGATCTGGTCTTACGAACTTGTCTTACGATCTGGTCTTACGATTTGGTCTTACGATCTGGTCTTACGACCTGGTTTACGATCTGGTCTTAAGATCTGGTCTTACGATCTGGTCTTACGATCTGGTCTTACGATCTGGTCTTACGATCTGGTCTTACGATCTGGTCTTACGATCTGTTCTTACGACCTAGTCTTACGACCTAGTCTTCCGATCTGGTTTACGATCTGGTCTTACGATCTGGTCTTACGATCTGGTCTTACGATCTGGTCTTACGACCTAGTCTTACGATCTGGTCTTACGATCTGGTCTTACGATCTGTTCTTACGATCTGGTCTTACGATCTGGTCTTACGACCTAGTCTTACGACCTAGTCTTACGACCTAGTCTTACGACCTGGTCTTACGACCTAGTCTTACGATTTGGTTTACGATCTGGTCTTACGATCTGGTTTACGATTTGGTCTTACGATCTGGTCTTACGATCTGGTCTTACGATCTGGTCTTACGATCTGGTCATACGACCTAGTCTTACGACCTAGTCTTCCGAAATGGTTTACGATCTGGTCTTACGATCTGGTATTACGATCTGGTCTTACGACCTAGTCTTACGATCTGGTCTTACGATTTGGTCTTACAATCTGTTCTTACGATATGGTCTTACGACCTGGTCTTACGACCTAGTCTTACGACCTAGTTTTACGATCTGGTTTACGATCTGGTCTTACGATCTGGTCTTACGATCTAGTCTTACGACCTGGTCTTATGACCTGCTCTTACGACCTAATCTTACGATCCGGTCTTACGATCTGGTCTTACGATCTAGTCTTACGATCTGGTCTTACGATCTGGTCTTACGACCTAGTCTTACGACCTAGTCTTCCGATCTGGTTTACGATCTGGTCTTACGATCTGGTCTTACGATCTGGTCTTACGATCTGGTCTTATGACCTAGTCTTACGATCTGGTCGTACGATCTGGTCTTACGATCTGTTCTTACGATCTGGTCTTACGACCTGGTCTTACGACCTAGTCTTACGACCTAGTTTTACGATCTGGTTTACGATCTGGTCTTACGATCTGGTCTTACGATCTAGTCTTACGGCCTGGTCTTATGACCTGCCCTTACGACCTAGTCTTACGACCTAGTCTTACGATCCGGTTTTACGTCTGGTTTTACGATCTAGTCTTACGATCTGGTCTTACGACCTGGTCTTACGACCTAGTCTTACGACCTAGTCTTACGACCTAGTTTTACGACCTGGTCTTACGACATAGTCTTACGATCTGGTCTTACGATCTGGTCTTACGATCTAGTCTTACGATCTGGTCTTACGATCTGGTCTTACGACCTAGTCTTACGACCTAGTCTTCCGATCTGGTTTACGATCTGGTCTTACGATCTGGTCTTACGATCTGGTCTTACGATCTGGTCTTATGACCTAGTCTTACGATCTGGTCGTACGATCTGGTCTTACGATCTGTTCTTACGATCTGGTCTTACGACCTGGTCTTACGACCTAGTCTTACGACCTAGTTTTACGATCTGGTTTACGATCTGGTCTTACGATCTGGTCTTACGATCTAGTCTTACGGCCTGGTCTTATGACCTGCCCTTACGACCTAGTCTTACGACCTAGTCTTACGATCCGGTCTTACGTCTGGTCTTACGATCTAGTCTTACGATCTGGTATTACGACCTGGTCTTACGACCTAGTCTTACGACCTAGTCTTACGACCTGGTCTTACGACCTAGTCATACGATCTGGTTTACGATCTGGTTTACGATCTGGTTTACGATCTGGCCTTACGATCTGGTCTTACGATCTAGTCTTACGACCAGGTCTTCCGACCTGGTTTCACGACCTGGTCCTACGATCTGGTTTACAATCTGGTCTTACGATCTGGTCTTACGATCTGGTCTTACGATCTGGTCTTACGATCTGGTCTTACGATCTTGTCTTACGACCTGGTCTTACGACCTGATTTTACGACCTGGTCTTACAACATAGTCTTACGATCTGGTCTTACGATCTGGTCTTACGATTTGGTCTTACGATCTGGTTAACGATCTGGTTAACGATCTGGTTTACGATCTTGTATTACGACCTGGTCTTACGACCTGATTTTACGACCTGGTCTTACGACATAGTCTTACGATCTGGTCTTACGATCTTGTCTTACGACCTGGTCTTACGACCTGATTTTACGACCAGGTCTTACGACATAGTCTTACGATCTGGTCTTACGATCTTGTCTTACGACCTTATTTTACGACCTGGTCTTACGACCTGGTATTTCGATTTGGTCTTACGACCTGGTCTTTCTACCTGGTCTTACGATCTGGTCTTACGACCTGGTCCTACGATCTGGTCTTACGATCTGGTCTTACGACCTGGTCTTACGATCTGGTCTTACGATCTGGTTTACGATCTGGTTAACGATCTGGTTTACGATCTTATCATACGATCTGGTCTTACGACCTGGTCTTACGACCTGGTCTTACGACCTGGTCTTACGATCTGGTCTTACGATTTGGTTTACGATCTGGTCTTACGATCTGGTCTTACGATATGGCTTACGATCTGGTCTTACGATCTGGTCTTACGAACTGGTCTTACGATCTGGTCTTACGATCTGGTCTTACGATCTGGTCTTACGACCTGGTCTTACGACATAGTCTTACGATCTGGTCTTACGATCTGGTCTTACGATCTGATCTTACGATATGGTCATACGACCTGGTCTTACGACCTAGTCTTACGATCTGGTCTTACGATCTGGTTTTACGATCTGGTCTTACGATCAGGTCTTACGATCTGGTCTTACGATCTGGTCTTACGATCTCGTCTTACGATCTGGTCTTACGATCTGGTCTTACGACCTGGTCTTACGACATAGTCTTACGATCTGGTCTTACGATATGGTCTTACGACCTGGTCTTACGACCTAGAATTACGATCTGGTCTTACGATCTGGTTTTACGATCTGGTCTTACGATCTGGAGTTACGACCTAGTCTTACGACCTAGTCTTACGACCTGGTCTTACGACCAAGTCTTACGATCTGGTCTTTTGATCTGGTTTTACGATCTGGTCTTACGATCTGGTCTTACGAATTGGTCTTACGACCTAGTCTTACGACCTTGTCTTACGATCTGGTCTTACGATCTGGTCTTACTATCTGGTCTTACGACCTAGTCTTACGACCTAGTCTTACGACCTAGTCTTACGATCTGGTCTTACGACCTGGTTTCACAACTTGGTCTTACGATCTGGTTTACAATCTGGTTTTACGATCTGGTCTTACGATCTGGTCTTACGATCTGGTCTTACGATCTGGTCTTACGATCTGGTCTTACGATCTGGTCTTAAGATCTGGTCTTACGACCTAGTCTTACGACTAAGTTTTACGATCTGGTTTACGATCTGGTCTTACGATCGGGTCTTACGATCTAGTCTTACGATCTGGTCTTATGACCTGGTCTTACGACCTAGTCTTACGATCTGGTCTTACGATCTGGTCTTACGATCTAGTCCTACGATCTGGTCTTACGACCTAGTCTTACGATCTGGTCTTACGATCTGGTTTTACGATCTGGTCTTACGATCTGGTGTTACGACCTGGTCTTACGAACTAGTCTTACGAACTAGTCTTACGATCTGGTTTACGATCCGGTCTTACGATCTGGTCTTACGATCCAGTCTTACGACCAGGTTTCACGACCTGGTCCTACGATCTGGTTTACAATCTGGTCTTACGATCTGGTCTTACGATCTGGTCTTACGATCTTGTCTTACGACCCGGTCTTACGACCTGATTTTACGACCTGATCTTACGACCTGGTCAAGGTCTTATGACCTGGTCTTGCGACCTGATTTTACGACCTGGTCTTACGACCTGGTCTTACGACCTGGTCTTACGATTTGGTCTTACGACCTGGTCTTTCTACCTCGTCTTACGATCTGGTCTTACGACCTGGTCTTACGACCTGGTCTTACGACCTGGTCTTACGATCTGGTCTTACGATCTCGTTTACGATCTGGTCTTACGATCTGGTCTTACGATATGGCTTACGATCTGGTCTTACGATCTGGTCTTACGATCTGGTCTTACGACATAGTCTTACGATCTGGTCTTACGATCTGGTCTTACGATCTGGTCTTACGATCTGGTCTTACGATCTGGTCTTACGATATGGCTTACGATCTGGTCTTACGATCTGGCTTACGATCTGGTCTTACGATCTGGTCTTACGATATGGCTTACGATCTGGTCTTAAGACCTGGTCTTACGACCTAGTCTTACGACTAAGTTTTACGATCTGCTTTACGATCTAGTCTTACGATCTGGTCTTACGATCTGGTCTTACGATCTGGTCTTACGATCTAGTCTTACGATCTGGTCTTACGACCTAGTCTTACGATCTGGTCTTACGATCTGGTCTTACGATCTGGTCTTACGATCTTGTCTTACGATCTAGTCTTACGATCTGGTCTTACGATCTTGTCTTACGATCTATTCTTACGATTTGGCTTACGATCTGGTCTTACGATCTGGTCTTACGATCTAGTCTTACGATCTGGTCTTATGACTTGTCTTACGACCTAGTCTTACGATCTGGTCCTACGAACTGGTCTTACGATCTGGTTTTACGACCTGGTCTTACGATCTGGTCTTACGACCAAGTCTTACGATCTGGTCTTACGATCTGGTATTACGATCTGGTCTTACGATCTAGTCTTACGATCTAGTCTTACGATCTGGTCTTACGATCTTGTCTTACGATCTATTCTTATGATTTGGCTTACGATCTGGTCTTACGATCTGGTCTTACGATCTGGTCTTACGATCTAGTCTTACGATCTAGTCTTACGACCTGGTCTTACGACCTGGTCGTACGATCTGGTCTTACGACCTGGTCTTACGATCTGGTCTTACGATCTGGTTTACGATCTGGTCTTACGATCTGGTCTTACGATATGGTTTTACGACCTATTCTTTTGATCTGGTCTTACGATCTGGTCTTACGATTTGGTCTTACGACCTGGTCTTACGACCTGGTCTCACGATCTGGTTAACGATCTGACCAGGTCTTACGACCTAGTCTTACGACCTAGTCTTACGACCTAGTCTTACGATCCGGTCTTACGATCTGGTCTTACGATCTGGTTCTACGATCTGGTCTTACGATCTGGTCTTACGACCTAGTCTTACGACCTAGCCTTACGACCTAGTCTTACGACCTAGTCTTACGATCTGGTTTACGATCTGGTCTTACGACCTGGTCTTACGACATAGTCTTACGATCTGGTCTTATGATCTTGTCTTACGATCTGGTCTTACGATCTGGTCTTACGATCTGGTCTTACGATCTGGTCTTACGATCTGGTCTTAGGATCTGGTCTTACGACCTGGTCTTACGACATAGTCTTACGATCTGGTCTTACGATTCGGTCTTACGATCTGATCTTACGATCTGGTCTTACGATCTGGTCTTACGACCTGGTCTTACGACCTGGTCTTACGACATAGTCTTACGATCTGGTCTTACGATCTGGTCTTACGATCTGGTCTTACGATCTGGTCTTACAACCTGGTCTTACGACATTGTCTTACGATCTGGTCTTACGATCTGGTCTTACGATCTGGTCTTACGATCTGGTCTTACGATCTGGTCTTACGATCTGGTCTTACGATCTGGTCTTACGATCTGGTCTTACGATCTGGTTTACGATTTGGTCTTACGACCTGGTCTTACGATCTGGTCTTACGATCTGGTCTTACGATCTGGTCTTACGATATGGTTTTACGACCTATTCTGTAACGAACCGAGGTGTTGGTCGGCTGGATTCCCTGCTGTACTGGACGCTTTGGCTTGCCACGAAGCGGATGGCAACTACAAAGCCTTAGTATTATGCAAGGAATCCTAACCTCTCCCTCCTTTGCCACCATTACAACCCCATACTTACAGGTGTATGAGGCTGATCCTGGCAGCAGGAAGGAGAGTGCGTCCAGGCTACGGCAGCTGGCATGCTAGCTAATGCACATCCTAGCTCGTCGGAGGGGGGGGTTCTTGCCACCGTAGCACAGGACAGTAGTTACGAAAAAAGAACTCATGCCGAAAATAAAAAAAATTATTTGGGTTCAACAAAAAAAAAAAAATGTCGAGCCCGAATACGTCCTGACAAAGGGAGGGGTATGATTCATATAGGGGGGAAGGCTCTAGGTGTTATTTGCATTCAGGAGTTAGCCCACCCAATGTATCCCTAGGATACCACCATGGCTACTGTATTCTCCATTTTGCACAGCAGCCCCAAACCGGATATCTATCTTTCCACGTCAACTATCTATGCCTCCATAAGTCTTACCGCCAATACCTACCTGTCTGCATCACCTCCACCTCTGACCTTTTAGATTAAGCCATCATCCTAAGCCAAAATAAAACCAAAAAAAAAGAAATTACTTCCCAAGTAGTCCAATTCATCAAGAGCAAAGTCTCTTCAATTCACCTTGAGTTGAAAATAAGAAGCAATCTTTTCAAAAAAAAAATTAATCTTAAAACAATTTTATTGAGGACCAAAAATATAATCATGATTAACTTAAATTCAAAAAAAAAAAATTACATGAAGTTTAAAATTCTTTAGATTAATTATAATGTTCACCGTGGTTGGCAACCTTACTTAGAATAAAGTTTATTTCATTTCAATTCAATTAATTAATTTCTGAAATTCACAAAAAAAATTAACATAACAAAATTAACTTCCGTTGGCAACCATGTTTAATAATGGAAATCCAATTAATATTAAATTCCAAACGATTGTTTTTGTTCTAGTTTTTGTTTACTTTCGCTTTTATTATTTTTTTATATTTTGTTACTCTTTCTTAATATAGTCAAACTTCGATAACTCGAACTTCGATAACTCGATTTTTTTATAACTCGAACAAAATTATGTGGCAGCAGCGTTTAGAGTTCAAATCTCATACATTTTTTCCCTCATAACTCGAACTTTTATAACTCGATTTTCTTTAAAACGATCTTGTCTTACGATCTATTCTTAAGATTTGGCTTGCGATCTGGTCTTACGATCTGGTCTTACGATCTAGTCTTACGATCTGGTCTTATGACTTGTCTTACGACCTAGTCTTACGATCTGGTCCTACGAACTGGTCTTACGATCTGGTTTTACGACCTGGTCTTACGATCTGGTCTTACGACCTAGTCTTACGATCTGGTCTTACGATCTGGTATTACGATCTGGTCTTACGATCTAGTCTTACGATCTAGTCTTACGATCTGGTCTTACGATCTTGTCTTACGATCTATTCTTACGATTTGGCTTACGATCTGGTCTTACGATCTGGTCTTACGATCTAGTCTTACGATCTGGTCTTATGACTTGTCTTACGACCTAGTCTTACGATCTGGTCTTACGATCTGGTTTTACGATCTGGTCTTACGATCTGGTCTTACGACCTGGTCTTACGACATAGTCTTACGATCTGGTCTTACGATCTGGTCTTACGATCTGATCTTACGATCTGGTCTTACGATCTGGTCTTACGATCTGGTCTTACGATCTGGTCTTACGATCTGGTCTAACGATCTGGTCTTACGATCTGGTCTTACGATCTGGTCTTACGATCTGGTTTACGATCTGGTCTTACGATCTGGTCTTACGATCTAGTCTTACGATCTAGTCTTACGAACTGGTCTTACGACCTGGTCGTACGATCTGGTCTTACGACCTGGTCTTACGATCTGGTCTTACGATCTGGTTTACGATCTGGTCTTACGATCTGGTCTTACGATATGGTTTTACGACCTATTCTTTTGATCTGGTCTTACGATCTGGTCTTACGATTTGGTCTTATGACCTGGTCTTACGACCTGGTCTTACGACCTGGTCTCACGATCTGGTTTACGATCTGACCAGGTCTTACGACCTAGTCTTACGACCTAGTCTTACGACCTAGTCTTACGATCCGGTCTTACGATCTGGTCTTACGATCTGGTTTTACGATCTGGTCTTACGATCTGGTCTTACGACCTAGTCTTACGACCTAGCCTTACGACCTAGTCTTACGACCTAGTCTTACGATCTGGTTTACGATCTGGTCTTACGACCTGGTCTTACGACATAGTCTTACGATCTGGTGTTATGATCTGGTCTTACGATCTGGTCTTACGATCTGGTCTTACGATCTGGTCTTACGATCTGGTCTTACGATCTGGTCTTACGATCTGGTCTTACGATCTGGTCTTACGACCTGGTCTTACGACATAGTCTTACGATCTGGTCTTACGATTCGGTCTTACGATCTGATCTTACGATCTGGTCTTACGATCTGGTCTTACGACCTGGTCTTACGACCTGGTCTTACGACATAGTCTTACGATCTGGTCTTACGATCTGGTCTTACGATCTGGTCTTACGATCTGGTCTTACAACCTGGTCTTACGACATTGTCTTACGATCTGGTCTTACGATCTGGTCTTGTTCTAGTTTTTGTTTACTTTCGCTTTTATTATTTTTTTATATTTTGTTACTCTTTCTTAATATAGTCAAACTTCGATAACTCGAACTTCGATAACTCGATTTTTTTATAACTCGAACAAAATTATGTGGCAGCAGCGTTTAGAGTTCAAATCTCATACATTTTTTCCCTCATAACTCGAACTTTTATAACTCGATTTTCTTTAAAACGATCTTGTCTTACGATCTATTCTTAAGATTTGGCTTGCGATCTGGTCTTACGATCTGGTCTTACGATCTAGTCTTACGATCTGGTCTTATGACTTGTCTTACGACCTAGTCTTACGATCTGGTCCTACGAACTGGTCTTACGATCTGGTTTTACGACCTGGTCTTACGATCTGGTCTTACGACCTAGTCTTACGATCTGGTCTTACGATCTGGTATTACGATCTGGTCTTACGATCTAGTCTTACGATCTAGTCTTACGATCTGGTCTTACGATCTTGTCTTACGATCTATTCTTACGATTTGGCTTACGATCTGGTCTTACGATCTGGTCTTACGATCTAGTCTTACGATCTGGTCTTATGACTTGTCTTACGACCTAGTCTTACGATCTGGTCTTACGATCTGGTCTTACGATCTGGTCTTACGATCTGGTCTTACGACCTGGTCTTACGACATAGTCTTACGATCTGGTCTTACGATCTGGTCTTACGATCTGATCTTACGATCTGGTCTTACGATCTGGTCTTACGATCTGGTCTTACGATCTGGTCTTACGATCTGGTCTAACGATCTGGTCTTACGATCTGGTCTTACGATCTGGTCTTACGATCTGGTTTACGATCTGGTCTTACGATCTGGTCTTACGATCTAGTCTTACGATCTAGTCTTACGAACTGGTCTTACGACCTGGTCGTACGATCTGGTCTTACGACCTGGTCTTACGATCTGGTCTTACGATCTGGTTTACGATCTGGTCTTACGATCTGGTCTTACGATATGGTTTTACGACCTATTCTTTTGATCTGGTCTTACGATCTGGTCTTACGATTTGGTCTTACGACCTGGTCTTACGACCTGGTCTTACGACCTGGTCTCACGATCTGGTTTACGATCTGACCAGGTCTTACGACCTAGTCTTACGACCTAGTCTTACGACCTAGTCTTACGATCCGGTCTTACGATCTGGTCTTACGATCTGGTTTTACGATCTGGTCTTACGATCTGGTCTTACGACCTAGTCTTACGACCTAGCCTTACGACCTAGTCTTACGACCTAGTCTTACGATCTGGTTTACGATCTGGTCTTACGACCTGGTCTTACGACATAGTCTTACGATCTGGTGTTATGATCTGGTCTTACGATCTGGTCTTACGATCTGGTCTTACGATCTGGTCTTACGATCTGGTCTTACGATCTGGTCTTACGATCTGGTCTTACGACCTGGTCTTACGACATAGTCTTACGATCTGGTCTTACGATTCGGTCTTACGATCTGATCTTACGATCTGGTCTTACGATCTGGTCTTACGACCTGGTCTTACGATCTGGTCTTACGACATAGTCTTACGATCTGGTCTTACGATCTGGTCTTACGATCTGGTCTTACGATCTGGTCTTACGATCTGGTCTTACAACCTGGTCTTACGACATTGTCTTACGATCTGGTCTTACGATCTGGTCTTACGATCTGATCTTACGATCTGGTCTTACGATCTGGTCTTACGATCTGGTCTTACGATCTGGTCTTACGATCTGGTATTACGACCTGGTCGTACGATCTGGTCTTACGACCTGGTCTTACGATCTGGTCTTACGATCTGGTCTTACGATCTGGTCTTACGATATGGTTTTACGACCTATTCTGTAACGAACCGAGGTGTTGGTCGGCTGGATTCCCTGCTGTACTGGACGCTTTGGCTTGCCACGAAGCGGATGGCAACTACAAAGCCTTAGTATTATGCAAGGAATCCTAACCTCTCCCTCCTTTGCCACCATTACAACCCCATACTTACAGGTGTATGAGGCTGATCCTGGCAGCAGGAAGGAGAGGGCGTCCAGGCTACGGCAGCTGGCATGCTAGCTAATGCACATCCTAGCTCGTCGGAGGGGGGGGGGTTCTTGCCACCGTAGCACAGGACAGTAGTTACGAAAAAAGAACTCATGCCGAAAATAAAAAAAATTATTTGGGTTCAACAAAAAAAAAAAAATGTCGAGCCCGAATACGTCCTGACAAAGGGAGGGGTATGATTCATATAGGGGGGAAGGCTCTAGGTGTTATTTGCATTCAGGAGTTAGCCCACCCAATGTATCCCTAGGATACCACCATGGCTACTGTATTCTCCATTTTGCACAGCAGCCCCAAACCGGATATCTATCTTTCCACGTCAACTATCTATGCCTCCATAAGTCTTACCGCCAATACCTACCTGTCTGCATCACCTCCACCTCTGACCTTTTAGATTAAGCCATCATCCTAAGCCAAAATAAAACCAAAAAAAAAGAAATTACTTCCCAAGTAGTCCAATTCATCAAGAGCAAAGTCTCTTCAATTCACCTTGAGTTGAAAATAAGAAGCAATCTTTTCAAAAAAAAAATTAATCTTAAAACAATTTTATTGAGGACCAAAAATATAATCATGATTAACTTAAATTCAAAAAAAAAAAATTACATGAAGTTTAAAATTCTTTAGATTAATTATAATGTTCACCGTGGTTGGCAACCTTACTTAGAATAAAGTTTATTTCATTTCAATTCAATTAATTAATTTCTGAAATTCACAAAAAAAATTAACATAACAAAATTAACTTCCGTTGGCAACCATGTTTAATAATGGAAATCCAATTAATATTAAATTCCAAACGATTGTTTTTGTTCTAGTTTTTGTTTACTTTCGCTTTTATTATTTTTTTATATTTTGTTACTCTTTCTTAATATAGTCAAACTTCGATAACTCGAACTTCGATAACTCGATTTTTTTATAACTCGAACAAAATTATGTGGCAGCAGCGTTTAAAGTTCAAATCTCATACATTTTTTCCCTCATAACTCGAACTTTTATAACTCGATTTTCTTTAAAACGATCTTGTCTTACGATCTATTCTTAAGATTTGGCTTGCGATCTGGTCTTACGATCTGGTCTTACGATCTAGTCTTACGATCTGGTCTTATGACTTGTCTTACGACCTAGTCTTACGATCTGGTCCTACGAACTGGTCTTACGATCTGGTTTTACGACCTGGTCTTACGATCTGGTCTTACGACCTAGTCTTACGATCTGGTCTTACGATCTGGTATTACGATCTGGTCTTACGATCTAGTCTTACGATCTAGTCTTACGATCTGGTCTTACGATCTTGTCTTACGATCTATTCTTACGATTTGGCTTACGATCTGGTCTTACGATCTGGTCTTACGATCTAGTCTTACGATCTGGTCTTATGACTTGTCTTACGACCTAGTCTTACGATCTGGTCTTACGATCTGGTTTTACGATCTGGTCTTACGATCTGGTCTTACGACCTGGTCTTACGACATAGTCTTACGATCTGGTCTTACGATCTGGTCTTACGATCTGATCTTACGATCTGGTCTTACGATCTGGTCTTACGATCTGGTCTTACGATCTGGTCTTACGATCTGGTCTAACGATCTGGTCTTACGATCTGGTCTTACGATATGGTCTTACGATCTGGTTTACGATCTGGTCTTACGATCTGGTCTTACGATCTAGTCTTACGATCTAGTCTTACGAACTGGTCTTACGACCTGGTCGTACGATCTGGTCTTACGACCTGGTCTTACGATCTGGTCTTACGATCTGGTTTACGATCTGGTCTTACGATCTGGTCTTACGATATGGTTTTACGACCTATTCTTTTGATCTGGTCTTACGATCTGGTCTTACGATTTGGTCTTATGACCTGGTCTTACGACCTGGTCTTACGACCTGGTCTCACGATCTGGTTTACGATCTGACCAGGTCTTACGACCTAGTCTTACGACCTAGTCTTACGACCTAGTCTTACGATCCGGTCTTACGATCTGGTCTTACGATCTGGTTTTACGATCTGGTCTTACGATCTGGTCTTACGACCTAGTCTTACGACCTAGCCTTACGACCTAGTCTTACGACCTAGTCTTACGATCTGGTTTACGATCTGGTCTTACGACCTGGTCTTACGACATAGTCTTACGATCTGGTGTTATGATCTGGTCTTACGATCTGGTCTTACGATCTGGTCTTACGATCTGGTCTTACGATCTGGTCTTACGATCTGGTCTTACGATCTGGTCTTACGATCTGGTCTTACGACCTGGTCTTACGACATAGTCTTACGATCTGGTCTTACGATTCGGTCTTACGATCTGATCTTACGATCTGGTCTTACGATCTGGTCTTACGACCTGGTCTTACGACCTGGTCTTACGACATAGTCTTACGATCTGGTCTTACGATCTGGTCTTACGATCTGGTCTTACGATCTGGTCTTACAACCTGGTCTTACGACATTGTCTTACGATCTGGTCTTACGATCTGGTCTTGTTCTAGTTTTTGTTTACTTTCGCTTTTATTATTTTTTTATATTTTGTTACTCTTTCTTAATATAGTCAAACTTCGATAACTCGAACTTCGATAACTCGATTTTTTTATAACTCGAACAAAATTATGTGGCAGCAGCGTTTAGAGTTCAAATCTCATACATTTTTTCCCTCATAACTCGAACTTTTATAACTCGATTTTCTTTAAAACGATCTTGTCTTACGATCTATTCTTAAGATTTGGCTTGCGATCTGGTCTTACGATCTGGTCTTACGATCTAGTCTTACGATCTGGTCTTATGACTTGTCTTACGACTTAGTCTTACGATCTGGTCCTACGAACTGGTCTTACGATCTGGTTTTACGACCTGGTCTTACGATCTGGTCTTACGACCTAGTCTTACGATCTGGTCTTACGATCTGGTATTACGATCTGGTCTTACGATCTAGTCTTACGATCTAGTCTTACGATCTGGTCTTACGATCTTGTCTTACGATCTATTCTTACGATTTGGCTTACGATCTGGTCTTACGATCTGGTCTTACGATCTAGTCTTACGATCTGGTCTTATGACTTGTCTTACGACCTAGTCTTACGATCTGGTCTTACGATCTGGTTTTACGATCTGGTCTTACGATCTGGTCTTACGACCTGGTCTTACGACATAGTCTTACGATCTGGTCTTACGATCTGGTCTTACGATCTGATCTTACGATCTGGTCTTACGATCTGGTCTTACGATCTGGTCTTACGATCTGGTCTTACGATCTGGTCTAACGATCTGGTCTTACGATCTGGTCTTACGATCTGGTCTTACGATCTGGTTTACGATCTGGTCTTACGATCTGGTCTTACGATCTAGTCTTACGATCTAGTCTTACGAACTGGTCTTACGACCTGGTCGTACGATCTGGTCTTACGACCTGGTCTTACGATCTGGTCTTACGATCTGGTTTACGATCTGGTCTTACGATCTGGTCTTACGATATGGTTTTACGACCTATTCTTTTGATCTGGTCTTACGATCTGGTCTTACGATTTGGTCTTACGACCTGGTCTTACGACCTGGTCTTACGACCTGGTCTCACGATCTGGTTTACGATCTGACCAGGTCTTACGACCTAGTCTTACGACCTAGTCTTACGACCTAGTCTTACGATCCGGTCTTACGATCTGGTCTTACGATCTGGTTTTACGATCTGGTCTTACGATCTGGTCTTACGACCTAGTCTTACGACCTAGCCTTACGACCTAGTCTTACGACCTAGTCTTACGATCTGGTTTACGATCTGGTCTTACGACCTGGTCTTACGACATAGTCTTACGATCTGGTGTTATGATCTGGTCTTACGATCTGGTCTTACGATCTGGTCTTACGATCTGGTCTTACGATCTGGTCTTACGATCTGGTCTTACGATCTGGTCTTACGACCTGGTCTTACGACATAGTCTTACGATCTGGTCTTACGATTCGGTCTTACGATCTGATCTTACGATCTGGTCTTACGATCTGGTCTTACGACCTGGTCTTACGATCTGGTCTTACGACATAGTCTTACGATCTGGTCTTACGATCTGGTCTTACGATCTGGTCTTACGATCTGGTCTTACGATCTGGTCTTACAACCTGGTCTTACGACATTGTCTTACGATCTGGTCTTACGATCTGGTCTTACGATCTGATCTTACGATCTGGTCTTACGATCTGGTCTTACGATCTGGTCTTACGATCTGGTCTTACGATCTGGTATTACGACCTGGTCGTACGATCTGGTCTTACGACCTGGTCTTACGATCTGGTCTTACGATCTGGTCTTACGATCTGGTCTTACGATATGGTTTTACGACCTATTCTGTAACGAACCGAGGTGTTGGTCGGCTGGATTCCCTGCTGTACTGGACGCTTTGGCTTGCCACGAAGCGGATGGCAACTACAAAGCCTTAGTATTATGCAAGGAATCCTAACCTCTCCCTCCTTTGCCACCATTACAACCCCATACTTACAGGTGTATGAGGCTGATCCTGGCAGCAGGAAGGAGAGGGCGTCCAGGCTACGGCAGCTGGCATGCTAGCTAATGCACATCCTAGCTCGTCGGAGGGGGGGGGGTTCTTGCCACCGTAGCACAGGACAGTAGTTACGAAAAAAGAACTCATGCCGAAAATAAAAAAAATTATTTGGGTTCAACAAAAAAAAAAAAATGTCGAGCCCGAATACGTCCTGACAAAGGGAGGGGTATGATTCATATAGGGGGGAAGGCTCTAGGTGTTATTTGCATTCAGGAGTTAGCCCACCCAATGTATCCCTAGGATACCACCATGGCTACTGTATTCTCCATTTTGCACAGCAGCCCCAAACCGGATATCTATCTATCCACGTCAACTATCTATGCCTCCATAAGTCTTACCGCCAATACCTACCTGTCTGCATCACCTCCACCTCTGACCTTTTAGATTAAGCCATCATCCTAAGCCAAAATAAAACCAAAAAAAAAGAAATTACTTCCCAAGTAGTCCAATTCATCAAGAGCAAAGTCTCTTCAATTCACCTTGAGTTGAAAATAAGAAGCAATCTTTTCAAAAAAAAAATTAATCTTAAAACAATTTTATTGAGGACCTAAAATATAATCATGATTAACTTAAATTCAAAAAAAAAAATTACATGAAGTTTAAAATTCTTTAGATTAATTATAATGTTCACCGTGGTTGGCAACCTTACTTAGAATAAAGTTTATTTCATTTCAATTCAATTAATTAATTTCTGAAATTCACAAAAAAAATTAACATAAAAAAATTAACTTCCGTTGGCAACCATGTTTAATAATGGAAATCCAATTAATATTAAATTCCAAACGATTGTTTTTGTTCTAGTTTTTGTTTACTTTCGCTTTTATTATTTTTTTATATTTTGTTACTCTTTCTTAATACAGTCAAACGTCGATAACTCGAACTTCGATAACTCGATTTTTTTATAACTCGAACAAAATTATGTGGCAGCAACGTTTAGAGTTCAAATCTCATACATTTTTTCCCTCATAACTCGAACTTTTATAACTCGATTTTCTTTAAAACTCGAACAAAAAATATGGCATATGCATCAACTAAGTCGAACATTTTAGGGGAATTCCCATTTAGTGAGAAAAAATGCATTTTTGAAATTCTAATTTTTGAAGGGAATTTTCATTTGAAAACGAGATACCTACGTACACACATGATATTAGTAGGTTTAAGAAATTTTGAAGTTGTAAGTAGGTACCTATACAGAAAATTTTTATTTAATGCGGTGAACATTTCAATATTTTTGCATTATTTTTTAATTTATCTACATAGTTATTGCTTGGTTGATTTTGTAAAAGATTCTATGTACAATTTCCAACTTCAATTGATATAGAAAGTGAAGACAAGACTTCGGCAGAGGAATTCATTCAACAGCCTTCGAAGCATGTTGTAGCACATTTGACAATTTGAATTTATATTTGCAAACGTGTGACAATACAACAGATAAAATTTATGCAGCTTTAAATAAATTAGAATCCTTTTTTTCTTGAAAAAAAAAAAACAATGAAAAAAAACTACTCTCAGACCCAAATAACTAAATACATGCAATAATTTTGTGTATGGTGTAACAACTTATGTACATTAATATAAAACGTATAAGACTTAATAAAGCAAAAAAGTGTTGTGCATTATGCATATGTACGTATTTCAAATATTCAATTGTTTAATTGTTTTAATTTTGATAAATAATTTGGATAACTCGAAGTCTTGATAAGTCGAACTTTTATTGTGGATAATAGTAGTTCGAGTTATCGAAGTTTGACTGTATTTTGGTTCTACCTATTTGTGAAGAAAATTGGGAGATAACATGTGCAGATAATCATGTTCCAAAATAGTGAATTAAATAAAGTAGTTCGAATTTAATTTCATAATTTGCAAACTTTCTTTATAAATTCCTAATTGAATTCTCTTCTTTTCAGAAGAACTGTTATTTAGTGCCAAACGAAGGATTTAAGAAGCATTCTGATTCCCACTTTTGTTTGCTACATTTTCAATATTCAATTGACAAGAAAATACTTTAAAATCTTATAAAATACAGATTCCATATCTATAGGTGCCGATCATTGAAGATCTACCAGAATTCGTAAGTGATGAATTTTCACTTTTTATGAAAAACACTTCCGAGAACATTAAAGATATTACCGAAAAATTATATAACATAGTTAAGGAATTAGCAAGACAACACGTTTTCCATGAAATATGCATTAACATCATCACAAAACTCGACGAGAAACTTTCGGGAACACATATTACAGAAGTTTCTTCTGAACTCGGGATCGTGGTACCCACTCTTTTGGATCTCAGGTTTCCAATAAAATCCGAAGTTGATTTGGATGAAATGGAGCTTCACCTTAATGATCCGAAAAATATGAATATGATTTGGTATGTATACCTACATATCTTTCTTATTGCTTAAGGACGAGAGTGCACAATGAATAAAATAGTGGCGCTTAATTTTCCCATTTGGTTTTATTGTTTGAATTCATCGGTGTTGTTATTTTCGGTATTTTTAATTATTTTTTGTTTTATTTTGCTAATACCAATAGTTTTTTGAATATTTGGTGTTTGTATGTTGAATAAATGGTGTTTTTATGGTGATGTTTTTGTATTTATCTGAGCCATAAATGATTGAGAAAAATTTACACTTTTAATGTGCTCTGCTTATGCAGACATTTTTTGAATTTTTTTTTTCGCTTCACATAAACATTCTGCCGGCTCAAAAATCAACTAAAAATAATATTTAAATAACATAAAAAACACCAATAAATAATGGATATGACCCAAGACTACATCGGATTTTTGGTGGTTTCGTTTTGCAGGTAGATTTTCAGTGTACCTATAGTGTCGAGATACACTTCGAATTGATTACCTCTCTTATTTTATTTCAGGAAATGGTTCCTATTTTAGATGCACTTTTCAACTGTATTGCTGGCAAATAAAAGCATTCGTTTCAACCTTGATGAGGACTGCATGAAACATTTATAGATATCTTTTGATTTTGGTTAACAACAAATTGTCCAGCAAAACACGAAATACATGTTTTACATTTTCAAAGTAAAGAAACTAGTCTAATGTAGAAATTCACACCAATGCACACAGTTTCAAAGTCATGAAACTAGACAATTAGTATAAGCTTATTTGCATAAGCAAAGCACATTAAAAGTGTAAATTTTTCTCCATTATTTATGGAAAATTATTATGTAAATTAAAATCACCACGGAACGGACTCATTTTGTGCATGTATAGTGAGAGAGAGAGCTTCCCATTTCACCATACTCAGCGAGAACCGAAACCAAATGGAATCCAGAACGGATCCAAAAAAATGAACGAACGATACAGGCGTTTTGTAGTTGAAGAATTATGCAATTTATTTTCTTCTATCGTTTGTATATAAATGAAACATCACGATTTATTTTGTATTTAATAATTAAATAATCAACTTTTGATTTTAAAATGATTTTCTTTCAGTAGGGAATTTTTATTAAACTGTTGCGCTGGGCACGAACGTGAACACATTGAAAAAAGTTAATTGTTTTTGTTGTCTTCTCCTTTGTTTTCAGTCCATAAAAAAAAACTCACCATTAGGGTATTGCATACATTCTCTCTTTCTCAGTAAAAAAAAGTACTCTCGATGTTCGTTTTTTGTTTGCATGCATATACAAAAAATGTGCTAATGTGTGTATAACACTCCGTTTTGAAATGATCCAAGAAAGACCGAAAAAGCACTGATCTCTATATACACTGGATAGTGTATTCATACGTTTTGAAATGATCCAAGAAAGACCGAAAAAGCACTGATCTCTATATACAGTGGATAGTGTATTCATACAAAATTTTTGAGGCAAAAATATAGTCGTGGCCGGTACCCTCATATAACAGTATAACAGCGGCGCCAGCGGAATGGACGCTACTGGACCTGCATTTTCTTATATTTTTTTCAATATTTACAGCCGCAATCTTTGTTGACATCAACTGATATCAAATAAATGCTCAATTTCGGCAAATATCTTCAATCACTTTCTTCGTTTGTATAGAGCGAGCTATAGGCTATTCACTATCTGTATTATAGAGATAAGTGACTGGATAATGTATTCCCTACAAAGTATAACAGTTTTTGTGACTCCAATTGAAGATGACAGTTGGGATGGCAGCTCCACTTTTTGAAATCTTCCGAGCACAAAAAAAATCATTTTGACGTAAGAATTTTATCCGTGAAAACAAAATAAAACTGATAGCTGAGATTTTTAAGCTACTTATTAGAATAAATTAAGCCATTTAAAACTTTCTGTTTGGTAGCCGCTGTTGCTGTTGACGGTGCTGTTGTTGTTCTAATCTCTTTCTCGCTTCACACTTATCGGTCACCGCAGGCATCTTCGATGGTGCCTAGAGAATGTTGCAATCACCTGGAAAATAAAACAAGAATAAAAAAAAAGAAAGAAATAAATTAATGCGAAAAAATAAAATTGTAAACAAAGGTAGGCTCCAACACGTCACTAGTGTAGTTTTTTTTTGGTAGGGAAATCTGAATTCTGAAATGAAAGAAAAAAAAATTAGTATCACTTGAGTATAAATATACGTTTTATGAAATAAACGGAAATTGCACAAATAAACGTAATGAATTTAAAAAAACATAAAAATAAAGGAAAAATATAAAGAAAATTAAAAGAACAAACCAGGCAATTGTGACGAGACATATATGCGGCATCGGGCATAGTAAACAGATTATGAATGAAGTGAAGGATAGAAAAATATACAAGCCGTACGCTGATTGGCTGTCAGAGGTTAGCAAGAATTAGAATCCACAACCCAAAAGAAAAGATGGCCGACCGACGGTCAACTTAGGGTAGGTTCACAATAGTGAGCGGTGAGGTAGATTACAATTTAGGGTGCGATCTTCGCTAACGATGAGGACAGCGATAAGCTTAGCCTACATTTCGACTTTTAAGCTACGTTTGTCGAGGGATCGCGCGAGGGGAAGCTTTTGCAAAGAGAGCAGAATAGATAAATTAAAAGTTGTTGCATTATTTCGATTAAAGTGAGGGAAGAACGGTGGATGGTTGCATGTGTGGGTGGAAATGTGAAAAAAAAAGAAATTTACCTAGTGTTAGGAAGAAAAAAAAAGCCCTGTTTTATATTAGGCAGTGCGGTTAAATTTTGAAATTAGAATTACTGAAAGTGGTGAATCAAATTTTTCTTAAAACCGTCAGCCGCTGTGTAAGGAAATAGAAAAAGAAACTACCAAGAAGAAAAAGAAAATTTAAGAGGGTAAGTCATTTTGTTAAAGTAAAAGAAGGGTGGAAACTTAAAAGTTATCAACGATATGTAGGTGAAACACGAATAGGTAATTCTTGGGCGAAGCAAAGACACAAGGATACGGATAAAATAAAATTACGCGAACAAAGAATTTATGAGTTAAAGGTGAGGTTTTTTTAGTTTGATATACGGTGAGGCGGTGGTCGTGACGTAAAGTTATATTTTATAGATAAAATACAACAAAGGTCAGAACAGTGGTCCAGATCCGCAAACAAAAGAGAAATTAAATTGATTACCAGAATAATTGGGTGAGTGAAATATGATCTATGAACCAAGTAAAAAAAAAACAAAAAAATTAAACAAAGGAATAGGGTTTAAATATACAAGTTACTGGTATAAACGGATTCTTGGCGGTCAACGGCTAACGAAACGGGTCGTGGCCGCCGAAAGTTTCTATTGCGGTTCTGAACCAATTAGCGGTGAAACTAAAGATTCAAGAGGAAAGTTAGCGGCCTACATTGGGGCAGTTCATCAATTCGCCGAATAAAAAAATATTTTTATAACGTTTTGAAATTTTTTTTTTTGCGTGATATTTTTAAGTATAAATTTTAAATTTGTAAATATTTCTTTAAAAAAAAAAAATTAAAATCAGGAGATTTTAGTAAAGGGAGATAAGGGAAGGAAAAGAGCAAATTAACCACTTGCTTTCAGACGGTCGTTCGCGGTCGTTTTTGCCAGTTAAGGCTTTTGGATTTCGGCGGGCGTAAACCTGTAGAGAGCTCTGTATAGGTAGGGTCTCCGAAAAACGCGCATATCAAAAAAAAAAAGGAGAAAAGTTCGCCAATAGTGTCTAAAGAAGGCGACAAGTAGAGTCTGCGGTCCGAAGAAAGTCGGTGCGAAGTTTTGATACTCATTCCCTCTTGTTACGTCCCGATATATCTAATATTCCGAACTACATACCAAAAAAAAAAAAAATAGTACAAGAAAAAAAAAAGCCAGAACAAAAAAAAAATAAAAAAAAAATAGGGGTTTCCTAAACCCCACCGAAAATCGATCGCTAAGATCCAAAAAAAAAAAATTTAGTTTGTAAGATAAAAAAAAAAGGATTTTTAGTTTTAAGTGTTTATGATAAGTTATAAGGTTCGTTTTTTTTATAATTATTTATTTTTATTTTTAAAATCTTTATTTATTTTTTTTTCGTTTGGAAATCCCATTTTCAACGTACATTTTTAAAACATCTTATCCTAGTAATTAAGTAGTATCTACCATAGTATAAAATTTTATTTTGTTTCCGTATTTTGTTTATTTGTCCAATTTCCATGATTTTAATGTTTCATTTTTTTGAAGTTGCAATAAATTAACAATGTTTGTGAGTCACGCCAACTCTAATGTTTTCTTTTTATTATTATTATTATTATTATTATTATTATTATCTTTATTGTTTTCATTATAAATATACAGAGCCCGTCTAACCGGAGTAAATAGAAGCTAATTAGCTTATAATCGTTTTCTTTTTAAGCCGCGTTAGCAGCTTAATGGCTTATTAATAAACCTTTTTAGTCGGTGAAAGAGACGATTATAATCCTTCGTGAGGAGATGGATTGAAGGCGGCAATGAGATAGCATCAGGGGAGTCCGAAAATTCCCGCCACGGGCTCTAGGTCGGGAGGGCGGCCCACAGGTATAACATCAACCAGTCATGGGTAAGCTTGATACTTCTAAGTAGTATGGCAAATCTCGTCTTGTTTAATTTTGTGAATGTTTGGCACGATTTATGTTTTTGTTAAGGGTTGAGTCTGATTCCGGAACAAGATCCCCCCCTTATCCGGCGAGCTGAGCCGAGCCGTGCAAGCGTGCCAGGTTCCATGGTCAGACATCCTTTATTTCCCCGTTCATAAGTTCCTTCTTACCTTTTCCAAATTGTCCTATGTCTTCTATCTATCTTGAGATCCCCACTTCCTAGTATTCATCGAACCCTCTTTAGCTAACCCAGACCACGGGCAATTGTCGCTTTCTGGAGCAGCAATATTTCCTCTATCCATCGTTCTAATTCTATACCTTCTTCCTTACTTACCTTTCGATTTCCTCTTTAACTTCCACCTTGAGTTACTGAACGTTCCCGTTCCTTATTCTTCCATATTTCCATAAAGTCCCTTACCTTCCTATCAAAAAAATTCCGGCCTCACCCATCCCATCCAAAATAATTAACTACCCCCTTAACAAATGGCGCCCGTCCGTGTAGTCCAAGTTTTTGTCCTAATCTTTTCCATTCATTTCAACCCCGATACTATCACCTGACTGCACGTATGTCGTGGTTAGGATAGCTCTTCAGAATGCCTGAACACTTGCGACGTGATGTTGGATGATGGCGTCGGGAGCGGGATGACATGAAACCATTACCCCGAATTACCCTCATTGGAGTTCAAGATTTCTGCAAGACTTCAAACAGAAGGTCATTACGTACTGTTGAACCGCGGCAGGAATCGAGAATTCCAATACACCAACTCCGTTCACCAGTGCTGTCGCTGTTGTGGGCGAGGTGAGTCGTAAGTCTTGGCCAGGATAGCTCTTAAGCATGCCTGACCAACAGCGACGACGCAGCTCGGTCGCATCGGAGATAGAATGGGTGAATCAATAATGTATTTATGTTGTTTTTTTTTTATGTTTTTATCTTGCCATACCTACCGAATACCAAAACTACAAAAAGAAAAGGCTTATCAAAGCCGCCTTCAAATCCATACTCGTAGTCACCGAAAAAAAAAAGGACCTCCGAAGACAGTCGTCTCCTACACCCCCACATTAATGAAATCAAACAACAACAACAAAACAAGTTACTTTTATTGGATCAATCAATTTTGAATAATTATACGAATAAACATTAATTATTCAAACATATACAAATCACATAATATTTTCGTTTTTTTTTGCAGTATCTAACAAATTAAGTTTTGTGTAGTTCTTTATAAAGATATTTTGTGGTCATACAATCAATTTTTTTTTTCCATCGTATAGACAACAACATTTGTAAGAATTTTAGCAGGTAATTAGGATTTACATAAGTCGATAGAAAAATAAGTTTAGCTACAAACATATAAGTTGGAAAATCATAATAATATTTTAACAGCTTATGGTAGTAAATTTATGGAAGTACTTTAGGGTGTTTACATTTTCGAAGCATCTGGAATAAAAAAAAAAAAATATTAGAAAAAACAAAACTTAAGAATATAAACAAAACTTACAAAAGAATTTCAAAGATAGATCGTTTGTCTTTCGTTAGGGCATACGACTCTCGAATTTTCCGCTACAGTCCAAGGGATGAGGTCTAGAGAAAAAGAAAAGAAGAGTGTGAAAAAGGATATAGTAACGAGAAATAGAGTGATCACGCGTTTATTTACTAGAACTAAATTAGATAAGCCAAATATGGCACCGGTAAAACATACACCGCTTAAGAAAAGTGCCAACCCAATACTGCCGCCAGAAACAAACGTCATTCAGCAAAATGCACCACCACCAGTTCCAACTATGCCAATAGGAAGTTCAGCAAGTACCGAATCACTTGCAACGCCGTCATTTAGTAACCTTACAGGACTGTCTACCCCGTCCTTAGGAGGAAAATCGGGGGGATCAGAAACTATGATTCCGGGAACTAATATTTGTAACGTACGCTCGAGATGTTTTTCGAGTTGAACCATCCATTCTTAAAGGTACCACCACGTCACAGGACTTACAGGTATCCTGAAACGTCATGGTAACAAAAATGGATGGCTGTCCTGACTCTAACCGCACGGCATGCTAGCACATGGCCAATGGTTAGCTCGTCGGAGGGGAGGTTCTTGCTATTAGAGATCCAGGACGACTGTTACGTATTTTCATGCCGTCTTTTATACGTATTAAAAGCGAAGCCTAAATGTCCCAACAGGAAACAACAACCAACTAATAGTAATAGTGAGGAGAGAATTGATTTTCTATCTCTCTGAGGAGTATCCCACCCAACCTGGTTACCATGTCCTCGTTTCGTATGGCAACCCCAATAGTAACCTGAAAAATTAGAATTGCTCTAACCTTTCATCAAACTATCATCTTCGCCTTATCCATTGCTGGTTATTCCTGGCAGAGCCACATCCACTTATTATAAAAAAAAAACTTAAACCATAATCATTGTTATGTTATGATTATTTTCAAAATGAATCCAAAAAGGTAAACGAAAAAAAAAAAAAAAAACATTAAAAATCAAAAAAAATATCTATCAAAGATAAAACTTTGAGGACTCGAAAGTGAACATTCGAAATAACCATTGAGGAGATATCATTTCCATAAAAATAAAAAATAAGAAATAAAATAAATTTTTAAGTTTTACAAGTAGAAACTAAATCCAAAAATTTTATTGAAAAATAAATCAAAACTTAAAATATAAAAGATATTTTGTTTTGTTATAATTGTTTCCTATTTTTATAATTTAATAATTAATTAATTTGATTTAAAGTTACTTTAAAAGAATACATACTAAAATTGTTGTTGTTGTTTTTTTTTTTTTATAGATCCTAATCAAAACAAAAATTTAAAACCAAAAATCCCTACATAGATTTAACAATATATGAAATCAATCTTTGAATTCCATTTAATTTGGTGAACAAAATACCTATAACAGAAACCAATTAAAAAGAATTAACACTTAAAATGTGGTGCTAGTTTCTTAATCATAAAATAGACCTAAAAAAACAAGAAAAACAAGAAAAATATAATCTGTGTTCGGATTTCTCTTCATTTACTCTTGTAATATTAAATATCGACTGAATTAAACCCTTCGATTGTTTTAAAATAACGAAAAACTAAACTACTAATCGAATTATATTTATCTTAAATTTTTCTTCAATCGACAATGCTCATGAAATTAATAATTAATTAATTAATAAAATTAAAAACATCTAAAGAATAAACCAAAATTCGTTTCGTTCAAATTTCAAGTATGTATATTATAAAATAAAAATGACTTACCCAATCAGTAATAATAGTTTTTTTTTTTTCTTTAATTTCTGTTGGACCTTTATTTTTGTTTTAGTGCTCTTTAATTGGTCACGTTCGTTGTTTTTTTTTTTTGTTGTTGTTTTCTTCCTGATGGTGTGCACAGCATCGAGGGAATTCTTAAAGTTATTCGAAGATCTAAACTATAAATGATTGAAAAAAAAGAGAAATTTGAACGACTTTGAATGTACAATATAAAAAAAAAATTATATATACAAAATACCTGTATAATAAAATAATATAAATAATTATACTACTTAATATAAAATACTTAATATAAAATAAACAATATTACTTAGCTTTTTTTTTTTTTGCTTATTTTTTTTTTTTGTGTTTGAGTTGTTTTTAGAGTTGAAACTTAATTTGATAGTACAGATGAGATGATGGTTGATGCTGTGGTGATTGTGTACCAGAGAAGTATGTAGGTACTATTAGAGCTGGTGATGTTTTAGTTTGTGGAGCTTACTTTACCTATTCAGTGGCTTCACAGATATGAATAGGCTGCAGGTGGGGTTATGGAGATAATGATGCTTGGACGGAAATGTTTGTTGTTGGCATCAAAGTATGCTTGATGATATGTCCAAGTTTGCAGCTTGTGGAGCAAACTATGTCGTGGCTTGCTTTTCTGGACAGATGATGGTGATGATATATTGATGCTTATAGTATTCATTAAATTTGATTTTTGTTGAGGATTTTGGTACAGGCCTTTAGTGTTTTAGTTGTGTTTAACATTTTGGAGCGCCAGTTGTTCTCGATGTTTAGTATTTCAGGCGACGACTGTGGACTAAACTATGGTTACGTGACATGTGGTTATAGTTTTAGGTTTTTTTTTTTTTTTCGTTCAAGATGATTTCAAACGCACATAGGTTAGACCACTTGTCGGGATTGAAATTAGATTAAATTTCTAATACGCAAAATCTGAGCCCCTCAGAGTTCTAGAGATTTCGCCGGGCTGGTGTATGGCTTTCCAGCTCTCGGGAACTATAAAATTACACTACTTAGCACATGGTCATGGTAACACAGATATATATTTTTTTTTTCACTCACCTCTATATATTTTTTTTCTTTAAGTTTGTCTAATTTAAACCCACTATACACATATATTTAGTTTAGTTATTAAGTTCTTGATATTTATTTTAACACTAGTTTAAGCGTTTTATTAATTTAAGTTAATAAATTTTATTCAATTAAACCAATTAAAATAAAAAAAAACTTTATTTTATGCTCGGGGCTCAGTTTTACAAACTTAGTGACTGAAGAATAAATACCAAAAGAAAAAAATAGTGCTAAGGAGGGGTATTTATAGCTACTTGAACCAAGCTCATAAAAGTGACACATACATTTGCACGATGTTATCATGGACAAGATAGTAACTTCCGCTTCATAAATCTCTCAGTGAATTTTAACCAAATAATTTTTAAATTAACTTTAAAAATCAAATTTAATTTTTTTAATAATAAGTGTATTAAATTCAAAATTTTCTGGTCAAAAACCACTAAGATTCAGAAAATCGGAAGTCTTCCATGTCTTTTTCTTTGAGTGTATTAGTCGGAATTTTCAAGCACAGATCTCAAAACGACTCTCGAAAACCAGCTGATTCCACGAACCATATGATACCTATAGTATCATAATACAGACACCTAAGATTTGGTTGTCATTTTTTTTTTTTTTTTGCAGAACTTTTTGTCTTTTATTATTGTCTTTTATTATTGTACCTACACCGTCAAGTCGTTCCGTGGCACGATGAGTAGGTGTGCTGGGCTACACCATCGGTGATGGTTCAAATCTCACATTAATCTTATACTTGTTTTTTTTTTTTTGCTTTTCCTAACTTGGGCTTTCAGACTATAAATTTTTTTCTCTTTTTTTTTTTTTACGTTTAATTTTTGTTATAACATAAATTATTATTATTTTTTTTTTTTGTTGTATCTTAAAATTTTTTCTCTGAGCCTATCATCTTGCATCGTATTGTAAAAGGTCCTTTGAAATGTAATCTTTATATCGAATAAAATCACCCACAGCCTCCTCATCTTCTGTTTCCCCTCCAACATTTTTACCATCTTTTCTCATATCGTATTCTTTTTTTTTTTTTTAACTACTGTCTACATCTCTTAAGAGTTAAGGTGATTAAATAAATTAAGCTCAAGAGAACTTATAAACCACAGCTTCTACAACTTTCTACAAGTAAGTAAAGTTTATGCAAATTATCATTAAAAAAAATCAAATCCAACGATGTTATACCAAATTACTTATTCAACCACTTATTTGTAAGCAAAAGCATAGAAGAAGAGAATACAATAGAGAATGAAAAGAGAAAGAAAAAGAGACTTTATTCTACCTAAGTATTGAACGATCTGAATTCTCGAGTAAGTAAAATTAAAAACTTAAGAAAGTTTTAAAGAAAAGAAAAGAAAAGAAATAGATATAAGCGAAAGTAAAAAAAAAATCTGCACAGAAGTTTAATTGAAGCTACAGAATTAGTTAAACGAGTTATGATCATTTGAGTAGGTACGAGCATGTAGGTACCTATAGACAATTTGAATTGTAGAAACTACAGTGAGGGTGGCAAGAAAGGTTTCTCACAAAACTTTTTCATTTTGCATGCAATGAAGCAGGCAAATGAAAATGAAAAGAAACCAGAAACTTTATAATACCCATGCCCGAGAAACTGAGTCTCATGTTCAGGTTAGCTAGCCAGAAAAAAATGTACTTATAATCATTTTTTTAGGTCTTTTGAGTGAAACACTCCAATAATTTGTCCTTTTTCGTTCTCTAACTCATAGAGATGATTACCAACAATTCTACCGATTTTTGCTTTGAGAAATTAAGGGCATAATTTGGCATTTCTTTTCTTTGATGCGTCACTTAAAATAAAATTTCTCTTAAAGACAACATCCCCAACTTTAAAACTAACTACTTTACTTCGAGTGTTATATCTATGCTCATATTGGTTGTGAGCTTTATCGAGTGCTTCCTTAATTCTCGAATGTATAATATTTAATTTCAAACTTTTTGGGATAATATTAAGTTCTGATGAGTTTACTTTTCCAAGCTTCCGCAAGAGTTTAAAATCTGAACCATGTTCAATCATTTTCTGACCAAATAAGGCTTCATACGGTGATACACCAATCGCTGAATGTACAGCACTACGTAATGCGCAACCGATGGCTGGGAGGTGGACATCCCAATCCCTTTGATCGTTCTTTAGATATGACCTTATGGCTGCCAGAATTGAACGGTTTACAAGTTCACTAGCATTAGCTTGGGGTGCATAAGATGCTGTTTTGATATGCTGAACTCCATTAGATGTTAAAAACTTTGTAAAAATTGAACTTGTAAATTGTTTACCGTTGTCCGTCATTATGGACTCAGGTACACCGAATATGCAAAATATCTCTTCATGTAAAAATTGAATAACGACTTCTGAAGTAGCCTTACGTATAGCTTTAATCAAAACAAACTTTGTTAATTGGTCAAGTGCAATAATAATGTGGATATTACCTTTCTTGGAACGCGGATACGGTCCAAGGAAGTCCAAATATAAATGTTGAAAGGGGTAGTCAACAACGAAAGCTTTTCCCATTTGTTCACGAAGGATTTGGTTTGATGCTTTTGATGTCTTACACGTATCGCAATTGCCTATAAATACCTTGACTTCGGTTGCCATATTTGGCCAAAAAAATCTTTGTCTTAGTCGATAGAGAGTTTTCGCAATCCCCCCATGCGCCGCTTTAGCCGGCTGATGAGCCAGAGAAATCAGCTGACAAGTGAGCACCGATGGAACCCACAACTTCCATACTAAATCATCCTCCAGTGGATTACCTGTACAATGATTGACCTTCTTGTAAACGAAACCGTCCGAGACAAGAAGGTCAGGTAGCTGATGTTTTTGCTTTCCGATGCCGTCTATGATCTTAAGATATTACCGATTTAAAACTTGGATCTGTAAGATCTATGTGCAGCACATCGGTAGGGTCTTCAATTGAAATGGCATCAAGGCTCACAGCATCCGATGTATAAACTCTAGAAAGAGCATCAGGCACCACATGCAGCGAACCTTTACGATGCTCAATTTCAAAATCATACCCTTGAAGTTTGAGGCTCCACCGGGCTAATCGTCCACTGAGATTTTGTTGTCCCATCAGCCATTTCAAGCTTGCATGGTCCGTTATAATTTTAAATTTGTAACCTTCTACATAGGGACGGAACTTTTCGACACCCATAACTGCGGCCAAACACTCACGTTCCGTCACGCTGTAGTTTCTTTGCGCACCATTAAGTTTATGTGAGTAGTAGTAGATCGGACGTTCTACTCCCTCCTCATCTAGTTGACATAAGACACATCCAATTCCTGAATCAGATGCATCACAAAGAATTATAAACGGCTTACTAAAAACAGGATTTACAAGAACTGGCGCAGTTGTAAGCATATCTTTTATGACATTAAAAGATTTCAAGGCTTCATCATTAAACTCAAATTTAACTCCTTTTTTTAAGGTATTTGTTATAGGGGTTGCCAGGGTAGCATAATCTCGGATAAATCTCCTATACCACCCTGACATACCTAAAAATCTGCGAACTTGTCGCTGGGTAGTAGGAACAGGGAAGTTTCTAACAGCTGCTACTTTGTCCTGGTCGGTTTTCAAGCAACCATTGCAAACAACGTAACCTAAGAATTTTAATTGTTTGTAACAAAATTTTGATTTTTCCACGTTGATGGTTAAGCCAGCAACACATATCCTACTCGCAAGTTGCATCAAAATTTTAATGTGTTCGTCGAACGTGCGTGAAATTACCAGAAGATCATCTACATATGGATATACATTTTTTTTAAGTTCAGGGGTTACCACTTTGTCCATAAGACGGCACATACGTTGAACGCCACCGCAAAGACCAAAGGGCATGACTACGAACTCTAACAGAGGTTTTCCAGGCACCGTAAAGGCAGTTTTTTCCCTTGACGTCTTTTCTAGTGGGATCTGTAGGAACGCATCGTTTAGATCTATACTAGAAATGTAGACCGCCTCTCCCACGCGTGACAACAGACCTTCAATAGGATGGAGCGGATACGCATCATTTTTGGACACCGCATTCACTTTCCTATAATCCAAGCACAACCGGTTTTTGCCGGGTTTGCGTACCAAGACTACAGGAGAGCTCCATGCACTATTACTTTCTTGAATAATGCCCATTTTCATCATGCGCTCCAGCTCCACATACATAAGTTCCTGTATCGCGGGGGATACGGGATAATGCCGCTGCTTTATGGGCTTGGCGTCCCCTGTATCAATGAAATGTTCCTCTAGCGTTGTCCGTCCCAAGCCATGTATGGCAAAAGACGGGAACATGCTAATGGCTGCATTAAGTTTCCTCGATTGATCTTCAGTTAATTCATACGCTTCAAAACAGTTACTTGAAGGAGGTTTATCTATTGTGATTTCTGAAATTATTTGAGGTGCTAGCTTAAAAGCTATCCAAAAATGTATGCCTAAGTAAAGTTTTTGTTTCAATGACGGAACTACAAACATTTCTATATCCTTTTTCACACCCTTATAAGAAATAGAAGCAGTAAATTTTCCTTCTATGGGTTGGCTTTTCCCATCAGCAGTTCTAACATTGGCAGAGAAATTCTTACAACATATACCCCATTTTTTTAAAAGCTCCTGTCCTCCTTGTCCCAAACAACTTATTGAGGCGCCACTATCGAGCAATCCTGACATAGTATCTCCACATATAGTAACCTCCGCGTAAGGACGAGGATCTTCGGTTGAGCAAAGTGTGGTTGCTGCGATAGATTTTTGGCAAGACTTTCTTAATCTTGTTTTCTCTCTTATCCTTAAAATACGTTTGGAAACTGGTTGAGACTTAAGTCCAAAAATTCTTTCTTTAGCCGAGTTGTATGCCAAAATGCGTTCATGCAAGGATTTTCTTGGCGGATAGTCTACTTTTTGTATTGGTTCTGAGGGTTGTGAATCGTTAGGGTTGGTTTCATTTATTGGTCTTTTTAAAATCTGTATAGCCTGCTCTTTATTTGGCTGAACATTAGAATTCTGAAGATTATTTTGAATTTTATTTTCAGATACATCTGGGGGGTTTAATTTTGAGAGTCCCGATTCTTGTTCGGAGAGCAAAATGTTCCGGGAGACAAATTGCCCTTCCGGAAGTTTCCCGAACATTTTGGGTTTGTACATTTTGGGGATGTGGTGTCCTCTTTACCACACTTAAAACAAAAAAGTGACCTTTGAGCAACCGGACATTCAATATAGCTATGACCAATAGCCTTACAGTTCCAACAAGTGTAAGAACTTGTATCTCTCTTCAATTGTAGGGCTTCTACACAGTCATTTGCCACAGAAGGATTTACTTCTTCATAGTCAACTTCTTGTACATGTTTTCGAAACTGGGGTATGAACTGTCCTTTATTTTTTTGGGAGTCTTGATCGTATATGTACTTTTCAATTTTTCTGCAAACGTAGGCCATTTCTTGCAGATTCGAAGTTTGATAAGTTAAAAGCAACTCACCCATTCTTCTACGGACATTTTGTTTAATTAAGCTTATGAGCTCGAAATCTGGTTTAGGCGTGCGAAGCCTAGTGTTTAATTTTTGAATATCCATGTAAAAATCATCAAACTTTTCATTTAGGCCTTGTCGACGATCACACATTCTTTTGGACAGTTCCGCGTCTGTCTCCAATGAACGAAAATGTTCAACAAGCGCTAGACGTAAAGCAAACCAATCGGCTGAAGGGTGGGATTTTGAATAAACCCAAAACCAGGTTTCAGCTTGGCCACTAACAAATTGGTGAAAATGATCAACGATTTCCTGCCAAGTTGCACCATAACATTTTTTTAGTCGTTCAAGCCTAAAAATAAATTCGTCAACTGTCATATTTGAGTTATTGAATTTTAGTCCCCATTTATGAAAACTGTGAATCTTACGACCTGTGGAACATGAACCACCATAAGAAGGAATATTAGCCAGAGAAGGAGGAGGTCTAAAAGCTGTTGGTGGATCACTAAGATGAATATTATCAAGCTGAGCAAGGAAATCGTCTGCAGTAAGATTACGGAAATTCGGGGTTATTTGTTGAGGGATAAAAGCTGAGGAAGTTGTATGTTGAGTTTGTTGAGGAACAAAAGTTGAGGAAGTTGTATGTTGAGTTTGTTGAGGAACAAAAGCTGAGGAAGTTGTATGTTGAGTTTGTTGACGAGGTGGAGGAATTGGAACTGATTGAGTTTCAGGACGTCTTCGAAGATCATATTCAATTGGAGACTTAGCTACTGGAACAGGTTTCGATGCCAAAAGTTCCTGCCGAATAGTAGCTATAAGTTCCTGTCTCATCATAGCTGTATTCCTTTCTAACTCTCGCTGCAAAACTTGCATATCGTCAGCTCTACTTAAACCAACAGTTGCTGAAACCAAGTTTTGAACATATCTGGAGAATTCAATTTCCGAATCTTGGATTTGAGCTTCCTCTTGTGTGGTAGTTTTGCTTGATTTGTTATTTTGTTTTTGTGGATTTTTGGGTGCTTTATTGGTTGCACCAGTGGCACTTGAAATTGTAACTCTGGTATTTATAACATTTGACGCTGCAACAGCATTCAACTCGTTTTCGATTACGTCATTCGAATCAATTAAATTTAATTCAGGATTTGATAAGTTTTTTCTATTCCTAGCATAGTAGGAACCCTGTCGATGGGCCAGTTCACGCCTTGGATTCGACATAATTAAGCTCACAACTTGAAAGCTTGGAAACTCAATTACGTAAGAGAAAGCGTAATTGACAACAAAAGAAAAAACTTAAAAAAAATTATATAAAACTTATCAAAAGATAACAAATGAAATTGTAAACCGAAATCTAAAATATATTTGTGTTTATATAGTGTTCATATATATATACATATATGAAATTTTAGCTAAACCATAACAAACATTTTTTTTTTTTTTTTTTTTTTTTTAGATGAAATTAAATTTGAAAAAGATACTTAAAAAAAATTGAGAGAGAAAACCCAATTGAAAACAATAAAAAATTGGAATAACTTATTGAAGATTCGAGAAAAAGAATCAAGACAACAATCGTTCAAACTCAATTTAAAAAAAATTAAATTTGAACTGTCTAAAAAAAAAATTGAAAAATTCAATAAATAAATTTAAAAAAAAAATACAAAATGAAGAATATGAATAAGGAAGATTATATAGTTAACCAAACAAATAAAAAAAAATTCAAGTTTTAAAACTATGTTTGTTATAAAAAAAAATATTAAGGGTTACGGGAAGAAATATATAAATCGAGCTGAAAATTTTTAAAAAAATTTCAAACTTAATTTAAAAATTACTAAAATTCGGATTGAGTATTTCCTAGCAAAAATAAAAATCAAGCTTGAAAAACAAAAAAATTACATATTTTAAAGAAAAAAAATTAAATCAGAACAAATAGCTATAGGTATTAAAAGAAAACTTGAAATTATAAAATTCCAAACCAAAATATTTTCTATGCACAAATTTGGAGAATTTCCAAAAAAAAATAATTAAATTGTGTTTTGTTTTTACTTATCATGTTATAAGTGGATGTGACCCTGTAACAGGATACAGCTAATACAACGACGAAGATGTCTTCTTACTCACACCCCAAGTTGGTTGTCATACATCCTGACCAAAAAAAATTCTTAAAAAAAAATGTATCTAGATGAATAAAAAAAATTGTTGAGGTTGACATGGTTAAGGTACTGAATCTACTGAATTTAATTTAAAACTAAAAACTTATTTCGCAACGAACTAGACAGGCCTCTCGCCATGCTATCGGTCAAAAGAAAGTTCAGTAGAAAATTAAACGAAAGAGAAAACAAAATTTGAAGAATTGCTTAGAATGTTTACAATCAAAATATAAAAAAAATTGGATAGGCTCAACAGGCAAACATGGCCGAAGTTTCTCTGACGTAAACTTCCTAATTGAAAACCAAAAGACATATCTTTAGAAAAAAGAAAGGACTGACGCAACAGACTGAATGAGGATCCCACCCATTCACTGGTCATCTAATCCTTACTTTGTCCGAGAATGTAAATAAACAAAATTAAGTTATTAAACAAAAAAAATTTAAGAAGGATACAAAAAAGAAACATGCAGCAGACTAACTGAGGATACCACCCAATTACTGGTCATGTTCTCCTTAATCCTGATTAAGTAATAATAATAATAATAATAATAATAATTATAATAATAATAATAATAATAATTATAATTTTAAAATTTAAAAACAAGAAAAATATTAACTCTATCAACCAAAAACAAAGTCCCTTTCATCTGAAACCATTTAATGAATATAAAAGGATACTAGTACAATTTTTAAATTGTGCAACAAGGACAAAATCAGGCCCCACGTTGGTCGCCACCTGTAACGTACGCTCGAGATGTTTTTCGAGTTGAACCATCCATTCTTAAAGGTACCACCACGTCACAGGACTTACAGGTATCCTGAAACGTCATGGTAACAAAAATGGATGGCTGTCCTGACTCTAACCGCACGGCATGCTAGCACATGGCCAATGGTTAGCTCGTCGGAGGGGAGGTTCTTGCTATTAGAGATCCAGGACGACCGTTACGTATTTTCATGCCGTCTTTTATACGTATTAAAAGCGAAGCCTAAATGTCCCAACAGGAAACAACAACCAACTAATAGTAATAGTGAGGAGAGAATTGATTTTCTATCTCTCTGAGGAGTATCCCACCCAACCTGGTTACCATGTCCTCGTTTCGTATGGCAACCCCAATAGTAACCTGAAAAATTAGAATTGCTCTAACCTTTCATCAAACTATCATCTTCGCCTTATCCATTGCTGGTTATTCCTGGCAGAGCCACATCCACTTATTATAAAAAAAAACTTAAACCATAATCATTGTTATGTTATGATTATTTTCAAAATGAATCCAAAAAGGTAAACGAAAAAAAAAAAAAAACATTAAAAATCAAAAAAAATCTCTATCAAAGATAAAACTTTGAGGACTCGAAAGTGAACATTCGAAATAACCATTGAGGAGATATCATTTCCATAAAAATAAAAAATAAGAAATAAAATAAATTTTTAAGTTTTACAAGTAGAAACTAAATCCAAAAATTTTATTGAAAAATAAATCAAAACTTAAAATATAAAAGATATTTTGTTTTGTTATAATTGTTTCCTATTTTTATAATTTAATAATTAATTAATTTGATTTAAAGTTACTTTAAAAGAATACATACTAAAATTGTTGTTGTTGTTTTTTTTTTTTTATAGATCCTAATCAAAACAAAAATTTAAAACCAAAAATCCCTACATAGATTTAACAATATATGAAATCAATCTTTGAATTCCATTTAATTTGGTGAACAAAATACCTATAACAGAAACCAATTAAAAAGAATTAACACTTAAAATGTGGTGCTAGTTTCTTAATCATAAAATAGACCTAAAAAAACAAGAAAAACAAGAAAAATATAATCTGTGTTCGGATTTCTCTTCATTTACTCTTGTAATATTAAATATCGACTGAATTAAACCCTTCGATTGTTTTAAAATAACGAAAAACTAAACTACTAATCGAATTATATTTATCTTAAATTTTTCTTCAATCGACAATGCTCATGAAATTAATAATTAATTAATTAATAAAATTAAAAACATCTAAAGAATAAACCAAAATTCGTTTCGTTCAAATTTCAAGTATGTATATTATAAAATAAAAATGACTTACCCAATCAGTAAAAAAAAAAATTATATATACAAAATACCTGTATAATAAAATAATATAAATAATTATACTACTTAATATAAAATACTTAATATAAAATAAACAATATTACTTAGCTTTTTTTTTTTTTTTCTTATTTTTTTTTTTTTGTGTTTGAGTTGTTGTTAGAGTTGAAACTTAATTTGATAGTACAGATGAGATGATGGTTGATGCTGTGGTGATTGTGTACCAGAGAAGTATGTAGGTACTATTAGAGCTGGTGATGTTTTAGTTTGTGGAGCTTACTTTACCTATTCAGTGGCTTCACAGATATGAATCGGCTGCAGGTGGGGTTATGGAGATAATGATGCTTGGACGGAAATGTTTGTTGTTGGCATCAAAGTATGCTTGATGATATGTACAAGTTTGCAGCTTGTGGAGCAAACTATGTCGTGGCTTGCTTTTCTGGACAGATGATGGTGATGATATATTGATGCTTATAGTATTCATTAAATTTGATTTTTGTTGAGGATTTTGGTACAGGCCTTTAGTGTTTTAGTTGTGTTTAACATTTTGGAGCGCCAGTTGTTCTCGATGTTTAGTATTTCAGGCGACGACTGTGGACTAAACTATGGTTACGTGACATGTGGGTATAGTTTTAGATTTTTTTTTTTTTTTCGTTCAAGATGATTTCAAACGCACATAGGTTAGGCCACTTGTCGGGATTGAAATTAGATTAAATTTCTAATACGCAAAATCTGAGCCCCTCAGAGTTCTAGAGATTTCGCCGGGCTGGTGTATGGCTTTCCAGCTCTCGGGAACTATAAAATTACACTACTTAGCACATGGTCATGGTAACACAGATATATATTTTTTTTTTCACTCACCTCTATATATTTTTTTTCTTTAAGTTTGTCTAATTTAAACCCACTATACACATATGTTTAGTTTAGTTATTAAGTTCTTGATATTTATTTTAACACTAGTTTAAGCGTTTTATTAATTTAAGTAGGTAGATATTAATAAATTTTATTCAATTAAACCAATTAAAATAAAAAAAAACTTTATTTTATGCTCGGGGCTCAGTTTTACAAACTTAGTGACTGAAGAATAAATACCAAAAGAAAAAAATAGTGCTAAGGAGGGGTATTTATAGCTACTTGAACCAAGCTCATAAAAGTGACACATACATTTGCACGATGTTATCATGGACAAGATAGTAACTTCCGCTTCATAAATCTCTCAGTGAATTTTAACCAAATAATTTTTAAATTAACTTTAAAAATCAAATTTAATTTTTTTAATAATAAGTGTATTAAATTCAAAATTTTCTGGTCAAAAACCACTAAGATTCAGAAAATCGGAAGTCTTCCATGTCTTTTTCTTTGAGTGTATTAGTCGGAATTTTCAAGCACAGATCTCAAAACGACTCTCGAAAACCAGCTGATTCCACGAACCATATGATACCTATAGTATCATAATACAGACACCTAAGATTTGGTTGTCATTTTTTTTTTTTTTTTGCAGAACTTTTTGTCTTTTATTATTGTCTTTTATTATTGTACCTACACCGTCAAGTCGTTCCGTGGCACGATGAGTAGGTGTGCTGGGCTACACCATCGGTGATGGTTCAAATCTCACATTAATCTTATACTTGTTTTTTTTTTTTTTGCTTTTCCTAACTTGGGCTTTCAGACTATAAATTTTTTTCTCTTTTTTTTTTTTACGTTTAATTTTTGTTATAACATAAATTATTATTTTTTTTTTTTTTGTTGTATCTTAACATTTTTTCTCTGAGCCTATCATCTTGCATCGTATTGTAAAAGGTCCTTTGAAATGTAATCTTTATATCGAATAAAATCACCCACAGCCTCCTCATCTTCTGTTTCCCCTCCAACATTTTTACCATCTTTTCTCATATCGTATTCTTTTTTTTTTTTTTTTTAACTACTGTCTACATCTCTTAAGAGTTTAGGTGATTAAATAAATTAAGCTCAAGAGAACTTATAAACCACAGCTTCTACAACTTTCTACAAGTAAGTAAAGTTTATGCAAATTATCATTAAAAAAAATCAAATCCAACGATGTTATACCAAATTACTTATTCAACCACTTATTTGTAAGCAAAAGCATAGAAGAAGAGAATACAATAGAGAATGAAAAGAGAAAGAAAAAGAGACTTTATTCTACCTAAGTATTGAACGATCTGAATTCTCGAGTAAGTAAAATTAAAAACTTAAGAAAGTTTTAAAGAAAAGAAAAGAAAAGAAAAGAAAAGAAAAGAAAAGAAATAGATATAAGCGAAAGTAAAAAAAAATCTGCACAGAAGTTTAATTGAAGCTACAGAATTAGTTAAACGAGTTATGATCATTTGAGTAGGTACGAGCATGTAGGTACCTATAGACAATTTGAATTGTAGAAACTACAGTGAGGGTGGCAAGAAAGGTTTCTCACATATTGAAGCAAATACACAAAGTACGTGGGAAGACTGGTTGCAGGGAATAGAGAGAGTGACAAATCGAGACCCAATCGATTGGTCAGCTTCGTTAGGGGCAAGAGTCAATGTTAGGGGGCAAGATTTGATCCCAAGAGGGTGGCAAGGGAACCCAGTACCAAGAGCGAATAGTTATCAAAGCGATTTAGGTTCGGGTGTCATTCAAGCTTCGAAAGAGCGATTAGTAAACCCGCAGGTTAATAGATACGAGTGGGAAACCTTGATAAGACCGAACTATGTCGAAAATAGAAATATAAGGTCGTGGAGAACTAATCTCAATAGTGATAGAACGATGTTAGGAACCGGGGCGATTCCAAAGGCCGCAAATTTAGATCCGTCGGGAAGGGGTTTGGGAGAAAACCAAGTTACAATGCCGACAAAATCGCAAGAAAGAGTCGCGATAGTTAGTGATCCCCAGGATCAAGCGAAGAACAAAAAAGGGTCCGATTTAGCTCCGGACGAGGTAAAGTTTCAGCCGAGCTGAAAACGGCAATTAATTTAGCGGTTGTTCAAGCGTACGACTCATATACAAACTCGTTGAAAGAGGAAATTTCGGAGTCCCTGAAGGTGGAAATCAAAAAGAACTTTCTGGAGTTTATGGGTGGCATCAACCGAACCGTTCGTACTGAGCCACCTGTGGAGGAGCGATCACCGAAGCCGTCGGTCGATCGGAATAGGACTCGTCCCAATGGTAATGTTCGATCTGTTGCAGGTGGACGAGAACAGCAAAATCCGGCAGTCAGATTTCAAGTTCCGAATGAGGGCGATTTTGGCTTTTCGAATCGGCAGTCTTATTGGGATTTTGATGGGCCGTACGGGGGGCATCGACCGTCTGCCACTCAGGACCATTTTCAGCACGCGGGAAACCCTCCCAGTGGATGGAATTGGCAGACTGTCAACCCAAATTATATGGGCGCTCGGGTACCTATAAAGATGGATAAATGGGGTTTGAAGTTTGACGGAAAGCCGGAAACACTTACTGTGGAGGATTTCATTTTTCGGGTGGAAACTTTGCAAAGACAG
Source organism: Epistrophe grossulariae (assembly GCA_929447395.1). NCBI lineage: Eukaryota > Metazoa > Arthropoda > Insecta > Diptera > Syrphidae > Epistrophe > Epistrophe grossulariae. The sequence continues at coordinate 94,678,218 of OV839566.1, forward strand.
TACAACTGCACCTGGGCAGAGATTTTACGCGATTTTCACCTGCTGCTCTCGGGTACCGCCAATGATTGGTTTTGGCAGTTCCAGCGGGCCTATTATAGTCCCGATTGGCCAATGCTACGAGACGCATTAATGCGCCAATTTCGGAATTCGAAGTCCGATTTGGATATAATGAGAGACATAATGGACCGTCAACAAGGTGCCTGGGAGACCAGCGATGATTATTTTGCAGCCGTGAGTAAAATGAAGTCTCAACTCAGGATGCAGATTCCCGAAGCAGAGCTCGTGCGCGTGTTGAAGGAAAACCTGAATGAGCGGATAAAACGGTTGGTGTATCCTCAGGCGGTCTATTCATTAGACCAATTAAGAATTGCATGCAAAGATGCTGAGCGGGCGTTTTCAGGTCGAGAGAGGGACGGTCCGAAACCGCAGAGACCACCGGCTCGGTATCGGGCAAACGAGATCGATTTCGTGGATGGTGCTACCCAGCTATTTCCGGAGGAAAATCTGGCCGCGTTCCACCACTCAGGGGCTCGTCCGAATAGAGAGTACGGAGATTCCAAAAATCTCACCTATTGGAACTGTAGAACCACCGGACATTCCTTTATGGATTGCCCTTCACCGACCAGAAACATTTTCTGTTATAGATGCGGTTTAGAAGGAGTTATTACTCCGAAATGTCGCGTCTGCAACCCGGAAAACCGCCAGAGGAACGTGAACCATTTGGGCGAGTCGCGTTCGGGTCAGGGAGCCCAAGAACCGTTAACAAAAAAGTAGGTTCTGAGAAAGAGAATATAAAGATATTAAAAAGAGATGAAAAAGAAAAAACAGTAAATTTTGAAAGTAAAACACAAATTAAGCCATTTCATATTAGAGTTAAAGAATATAATAGAGCAAGGAATAGAATTTTTAACAATCAGGTCGGAAGTATTACAAAAAGAATATTGAAAACACGCGAACGTTTTAAAGCGAGAAAAGTAGCTAGAAGAAAGATTCTGGCAACGGTTGTAAGTACGAGCACAGACCCCCGGCCATATGCCAATATATCCATAGTAGGAAAAAATTACTTAGGTCTTTTAGACAGTGGGGCCAGTGTTAGTATTTTAGGAAAAAATTGTTTGTCTACAGTAGAGTCGTGGAATTTAGCTATATCGCCAATTTTTAGATTTTGATCGCCACGGTCTCGGGAAGACCACGCTAATGGAACACGTCATAGATACCGGAGACGCGGTTCCTGTTAAGCAGCGTCACTACCCTGTTTCTCCAGCGGTACAAGCCCTTTTATTTCAAGAATTAGATAGGATGTTGCAGCTCAGCGTGATTGAGGAAAGTGAGAGCCCTTGGTGCTCGCCTGTTGTCCTTATAAAGAAGCCAGAAGAAGACGGTACCATAAAATACCGTTTTTGTCTGGATTCACGTAAGGTCAACGCGTTAAGCAAAAAGGATGCCAACCCACTACCTCATATCGACGGGCTGCTTAGTCGATTACCAGACACCTACTATATAAGTAGTGTGGATTTAAAAGATGCTTTCTGGCAAATACCGCTGGAGAAGGAGAGTAGGGAGAAAACTGCGTTTGCGGTGCCAGGAAGACCCTTGTACCAGTTTACGGTCATGCCTTTCGGGTTGTGTAATGCAGCCCAAAGGTTGTGTCGTCTAATGGACAAGGTGATTCCTGCACGACTCAGGGATCGCGTGTTCGTGTATTTGGATGATTTACTCATTATAGCCCCAGATTTTGAAACTCATATCACGTTGCTGGACGAAGTAGCCGAATGCTTGAGAAAAGCGAGTCTCACCATCAACGTGCGGAAGTCCAAGTTTTGCTTTAAGGAGCTAAAATACTTGGGCTTCATCGTTGGTGGTGGGAAGTTGAAAACGGACCCTGCCAAGGTGGAAGCGGTAAAGGATTTTCCTATGCCGAAAAATCCGAGGCAGGTTCGTCGGTTGCTTGGTTTAGCGGGGTGGTATAGACGATTTATCCGCGATTTTTCCACCTTGACTGCGCCTCTGACCGATACGCTGAAGAAAAAGAATGAAAAGTTCAAAATGACGGAAGAGGCGATAACAGCGTTTGAAGCTGTGAAAATTGCGTTAACTACCGCACCGGTACTCACACACCGGGATTTCTCAAAAAGATTTTATATTCAGTGCGATGCATCCGACTCCGGTATAGGAGCGGTACTTTTTCAGAGGAACTCCGAAGATGAAGAGTTCCCAATCTCCTATTTCTCGCAGAAATTGAATTCTTGTCAAAGGAATTACAGTGTGACCGAGAGGGAGTGCATGGCGGTGGTTATGGCGGTGAAAAAGTTCCGGCCCTATGTCGAGGGCATGGAATTCACCATAATCACCGATAATTCTAGTCTAAAGTGGCTAATGAATATGAAAGACTCAAACGGTCGGCTAGCTAGATGGAGTTTAGAACTTCAATCATATGCCTTCGACATAGAGCACCGAAAAGGATCACTAAACGTCGTGCCGGACACTCTTTCTCGGGCACACTTAGATTGTATAGAGATAGCCGAAGTAGCACCGTTGGTAGATTTAGAGTCGGAGAAGTTTCGCTCAGAAGAATACCAGTCCCTAATATCAACCATCGAAAGCAATAAAGAAGAATTACCAGATTTAAAAGTGGAAGATAATTTCGTGTACAAACGGTCATTGCCAGTAGGAAGTGAAGAAATATTGTTAGGTCACTCGTGGCGTTTGTGGATTCCTTCTGGTCTGACGGAAGAAATCATCCGATTGGCACATGAACCTCCACAAACAGCCCATGGAGGAATCGCGAAAACACTTCATCGAATAAGACAGTATTTTTTTTGGCCCAATAAGACGGTACAGATTAAGCAATATATAAGCCAATGCGATATATGTAAACAGAGTAAACCGTCGAACCAAATCCTACGTCCACCTATGTGTAGTAATTTTGTCACAGATCTCCCTTTTCAAAAACTTTTTATCGATTTTTTGGGTCCGTACCCAAGATCGAAAGCAGGGAATGCATATGTATTTGTAGTGTTAGATCATTTTTCAAAGTATGTGTTTTTAAAACCTTTGCGCGCCGCGGATACCACCAGCGTTGTAAAATTTTTAAGAAATGATGTCTTCAATGCGTTTGGAGTACCTCAAATAATCCATTCGGAATACGGAACACAATTTCTAAGCAAAGATTTTCAGAATTTTCTCCAGGCGTATGGAGTCAGACATTTCAAAACCGCCAACTATTCGCCTCAGTCGAATGCCTCGGAAAGGGTTAATAGAACGTTGCTTGCGGCTGTTAGATCCTATTTGCAAAACGATCAGCGCGAATGGGATATTCACATTAGTGATATCGCATGCGCGTTGAGAAGTTCGGTTCACTCTTCAACTGGGGTGTCACCATATTTTGCTTTATTCGGAGTAAACATGATGACACACGGTAAGAGTTATGAACTAGTTGAAAAATTGAACGCAATGAATGATGGTGAACTGTTGACTCTTCCGAGGCATAACCGACTGCAGTGCATTCGGAAAAAGATAAAGGAGAACATTTTGAAAGCAAATGAAAAAAGCGCAAAATCATATAATATCCGATCTCGCAACGTTCGATTCGTACCAGGACAAGAGGTATTCCGACGGAATTTCATTTTAAGTGATTCATCGAAATATCTCTCTTCGAAACTTTGTCCAAAATATGTTAAGTGTAGGATAGTGAAAAACATCGGAAAAAACATGTACGAACTGGAAAACCTCAACGGCAAGAAAATAGGGGTGTTCCACGCGAAATATATTAAGCAATGATGATCTGTGATACAAGTACCTGTGATAAACATAGCTTTTGTTCAAGACGTTTACTCCGTGCAATAACTTTCTTAGTACCTGATATTTATTTACAACATATAGATTTATTTATTTATTGAGTTAGAGTAGACAGATTTATTAATTTAATTGTTAACATAGTTATATTTTTTTTAATTTATTATTATTAAAGGGTGTATTTATTAATTTATCTATGGTGATGGGAAAATTTATATTGTGGTCGACATATCCATTGATTTATTTATTTATTTTTTGTTAGTTTTTATGTATAGTTATTTATTTATTAATGGCATATAGCATATAGCATTTATTCATTTAATTATGAAAGATAGTTTATTAAATGATATTCAAAGATCGATATACTTTGTAGATTTATAGATGTATACAGATCAATTGTTAATTCATTTAGCCTTGCTTTGAAGTGTTAGTATCGGGAGATTATTACAAAATAGCTGTCAAATCGTTCAATTATTAACCGATTACTAATTCAGGTCATATGTAAACGGAACCACCTTAACCGAATACTAAACAGATTCATTCGAATACCAATTGTTTTTGAAATAGATTCGCAATTAAATATTTGATCCACCTTATCAAACCTATGTACGAAATATGAAAATAAGTAGTAACTGTCAATAAAACCCAACGGGCAATATTGAAAAATTTATTAAAATCCGCGAGATAAAATACTGGTATAGTAATTTTTGAAGCTGAGCGTACCCAGGTAATCCATTAAATCGGTAATACAATTCAGAAAATTTTGTTGTGATATAATTGCAGTTTCATAAAAAAAAAAAAGGAAAAAAAAAAAAAAAGAGAGATAATGTTCTTTAAATAATTGAAAAAGCAGAAGAGCGAAACAATAAAAGCGAACAGCAGCGTACAGTAAAGAAAAAATAATTTCCTAGAAATCCTAAATGGTACTTAATACCAAAATCACAAAAAAAAAAAAAAAGAGAAAAGCTCAAATTTAAAGATAGGAAGGCAAACACCAACAACGAAAGCAATAATCTTGTAACTAATAAACAAATATGTAATCAAACGAAACCATAAAAAAAAAAAAAAGGTACTCACGATTTTTTTTTGTTATTCGCCAACCCGGCTCGGAATTATTTACCCTTTTTTTTGAAAATATAACGCCCATCACACATCCAAATCTTAGGTCCACAGTTTATTTGAATCCTCGATCGTCGAAATAGAGATCCACGACAGACGAAGGCTTGTATAAAAAAAAAAAAGGAGAATAATAATAAATTAAAAATCAATAGAAAAAAAAAGGGAAAGAAAAAAATGAACAAGTAAAAGAAAAATTATTAATTTAACTTTGTGGAAAAACTGAGAAAAGGGAATGAAAACAGTATCAATTATCGAAGTTTAGTACACATAAACTCTTATTATTTGCTGAGCATTAGCCCATATATCCCCCAAGTTCTTTTTTTTTAAATAAGCAGTTTTTATTAATTGTTAGGGTGGATGACAAATCGTTAAACCGGTGTTAATGCACAAAAGTATCGTTGCGGAAATGATGCACAAACTTGCGACAAACAATCACTAAACCATCAAACCAGCGTCAGCCTTAAACTGAACACGATTACAAACTGGTATCATTCAAGAGTGATAACTGATGTATTGCCACAGCATCAGATACGTCGTGCAAAAGCATCGCCACTAAGTACACAACACACTATATAACATACAAGATAAACCACCAACAAATATATTTATTAGTAGATACTACACAAACACCTCCAATTATTTATAACATATAAACCCGTATTTAAATATAAACACACCTGCAGGCACGTACATATGATATTACCTAAGTACGACATTGTATTGCCCGGCTTTTGGGCGTGGGTTAAACTCCCCACATTCGGAACAGCAAAAAAATAAACCCACAAATCTCGCCACCGTCGTTGAGCACAACTGGCTCTCCTCAAGGCCGGTGTTTTGTTGCGATCACCTGGAAAATAAAACAAGAATAAAAAAAAAAAGAAAGAAATAAATTAATGCGAAAAAATAAAATTGTAAACAAAAAAAAAGACATACCTTGCTGGTGAAATTCCTCTTCCGGGTAGGTAGGCTCCAACACGTCACTAGTGTAGTTTTTTTTTGGTAGGGAAATCTGAATTCTGAAATGAAAGAAAAAAAAATTAGTATCACTTGAGTATAAATATACGTTTTATGAAATAAACGGAAATTGCACAAATAAACGTAATGAATTTAAAAAAACATAAAAATAAATGAAAAATATAAAGAAAATTAAAAGAACAAACCAGGCAATTGTGACGAGACATATATGCGGCATCGGGCATAGTAAACAGATTATGAATGAAGTGAAGGATAGAAAAATATACAAGCCGTACGCTGATTGGCTGTCAGAGGTTAGCAAGAATTAGAATCCACAACCCAAAAGAAAAAATGGCCGACCGACAGTCAACTTAGGGTAGGTTCACAGTAGTGAGCGGTGAGGTAGATTACAATTTAGGGTGCGATCTTCACTAACGATGAGGACAGCGATAAGCTTAGCCTACATTTCGGCTTTTAAGCTACGTTTGTCGAGGGATCGCGCGAGGGGAAGCTTTTGCAAAGAGAGCAGAATAGATAAATTAAAAGTTGTTGCATTATTTCGATTGAAGTGAGGGAACGGTGGATGGTTGCATGTGTGGGTGGAAATGTCTGCAAGGCAGCGGATTGCACTCGCCGGTTGCTATTTGCATTCAATATCAAAAAAGTGTCCATAGCGATCAGAGGCATCCAAAGTGAAAAAAAAAAATAAAAGAAAAAAAAAAAAGAAATTTACCTAGTGTTAGGAAGAAAAAAAAAGCCCTATTTTATATTAGGCAGTGCGGTTAAATTTTGAAATTAGAATTACTGAAAGTGGTGAATCAAATTTTTCTTAAAACCGTCAGCCGCTGTGTAAGGAAATAGAAAAAGAAACTACCAAGAAGAAAAAGAAAATTTAAGAGGGTAAGTCATTTTGTTAAAGTAAAAGAAGGGTGGAAACTTAAAAGTTATCAACGATATGTAGGTGAAACACGAATAGGTAATTCTTGGGCGAAGCAAAGACACAAGGATACGGATAAAATAAAATTACGCGAACAAAGAATTTATGAGTTAAAGGTGAGGTTTTTTTAGTTTGATATACGGTGAGGCGGTGGTCGTGACGTAAAGTTATATTTTATAGATAAAATACAACAAAGGTCAGAACAGTGGTCCAGATCCGCAAACAAAAGAGAAAATAAATTAATTACCAGAATAATTGGGTGAGTGAAATATGATCTATGAACCAAGAAAAAAAAACAAAAAAATTAAACAAAGGAATAGGGTTTAAATATACAGGTTACCGGTATAAACGGATTCTTGGCGGTCAACGGCTAACGAAACGGGTCGTGGCCGCCGAAAGTTTCTATTGCGGTTCTGAACCAATTAGCGGTGAAACTAAAGATTCAAGAGGAAAGTTAGCGGCCTACAGTGGGGCAGTTCATCAATTCGCCGAATAAAAAAATATTTTTATAACGTTTTGAAATTTTTTTTTTTGGCGTGATATTTTTAAGTATAAATTTTAAATTTGTAAATATTTCTTTAAAAAAAAAAAAATTTAAAATCAGGAGATTTTAGTAAAGGGAGATAAGGGAAGGAAAAGAGCAAATTAACCACTTGCTTTCAGACGGTCGTTCGCGGTCGTTTTTGCCAGTTAAGGCTTTTGGATTTCGGCGGGCGTAAACCTGTAGAGAGCTCTGTATAGGTAGGGTCTCCGAAAAACGCGCATATCAAAAAAAAAAAGGAGAAAAGTTCGCCAATAGTGTCTAAAGAAGGCGACAAGTAGAGTCTGCGGTCCGAAGAAAGTCGGTGCGAAGTTTTGATACTCATTCCCTCTTGTTACGTCCCGATATATCTAATATTCCGAACTACATACCTACATACTACAAAAAAAAAAAATAGTACAAGAAAAAAAAAGCCAGAACAAAAAAAAAATAAAAAAAAAAAATAGGGGTTTCCTAAACCCCACCGAAAATCGATCGCTAAGATCCAAAAAAAATTTAGTTTGTAAGATTAAAAAAAAAGGATTTTTAGTTTTAAGTGTTTATGATAAGTTATAAGGTTCGTTTTTTTTTATAATTATTTATTTTTATTTTTAAAATCTTTATTTATTTTTTTTTCGTTTGGAAATCCCATTTTCAACGTACATTTTTAAAACATCTTATCCTAGTAATTAAGTAGTATCTACCATAGTATAAAATTTTATTTTGTTTCCGTATTTTGTTTATTTGTCCAATTTCCATGATTTTAATGTTTCATTTTTTTGAAGTTGCAATAAATTAACAATGTTTGTGAGTCACGCCAACTCTAATGTTTTCTTTTTAAGCCGCGTTAGCAGCTTAATGGCTTATTAATAAACCTTTTTAGGGGGTGAAAGAGACGATTAAAATCCTTCGTGAGGAGATGGATTGAAGGCGGCAATGAGATAGCATCAGGGGAGTCCGAAAATTCCCGCCACGGGCTCCAGGTTGGGAGGGCGGCCCACAGGTATAACATCAACCAGTCATGGGTAAGCTTGATACTTCTAAGTAGTATGGCAAATCTCGTCTTGTTTAATTTTGTGAATGTTTGGCACGATTTATGTTTTTGTTAAGGGTTGAGTCTGATTCCGGAACAAGATCCCCCTCTTATCCGGCGAGCTGAGCCGAGCCGTGCAAGCGTGCCAGGTTCCATGGTCAGACATCCTTTATATCCCCGTTCAGAAGTTCCTTCTTACCTTTTCCAAATTGTCCTATGTCTTCTATCTATCTTGAGATCCCCACTTCCTAGTATTCATCGAACCCTCTTTAGCTAACACAGACCACGGGCAATTGTCGCTTTCTGGAGCAGCAATATTTCCTCTATCCATCCTTCTAATTCTATACCTTCTTCCTTACTTACCTTTTGATTTCCTCTTTAACTTCTACCTTGAGTTACTGAACGTTCCCGTTCCTTATTCTTACATATTTCCATAAAGTCCCTTACCTTCCTATCAAAAAAATTCCGGCCTCACCTATCCCATCCAAAATAATTAACTACCCCCTTAACAAGAAACGGAGCTTGCTTCTGGGATTTGTAACCTCACTACCAGGATGAAACAGTGCATGTCTTTGTTTCTTTTTTGATGGTTCTCCCGAGGATGTCAGTGGATTGCAGTGGACCAACAGCTATTGCACCTGGTGGCTGGTATGCTAGCCACACTACCACTACTACTTTATTTTTGTGTGCATTATGAACTAGAATTCTTAATTTACAGGAGTTTGTTTCAGAAGCGGTCAGCCATTTGCTAATGGCAGGTTTGATACACGTATTTAAGGCTACCTGGGCCCTTATTATGAAATACGAAACGAACGGCAGAAAAAACGATTATGCGATTATGAGAAACGAGAATGCAATCAAGGAAATGTTGCCAAACAAAAATGAAATATAACATTTTTTTCAAACCGCAGCAAACTTCACACCTATTAGCAAATGTCAAAATACAAGTGTTTTTTAAATTTTATTTGCATTACTCAAAAAAAATGTTGGAACTTGGATTGGTTTCCACAAAAGACACAAGCAAATCCAATTGTTTGTCATTAGTTGTATTATTTTTTTGTTTTTCACACTTTTATTTACTACATTTGATTCACATTTTTTAATTTCAATCAAAACAACCAAGGACCAAACAAAAACACAATTTTAACAAATGACAACAAATCCAAAACGAAAGCAAATGTCACTCGTTAATTTAAAATGAGTTTCGTTTTTATTAACGAGTATCGTTACTAATAATCGCAAATAAAATATGAGTTTCGTTTTTTCTACTACCATTCTCGTTTCTCGTAATCGCCATTTAACGAATACGCGGTATTAACGATTATCGTTTTACATAATAAGCCCCCTGAACAGTATGGTGTAAGAAGTGCTTTAATACCTGTGTATCTGGCCAACGGTAAATCGAACAGCGATGGTTGATACCTTTTTGGAATCAGCAATTGATGAAACGAGTATAAAAATTTCTTGAAAAAGAATCACTATTAAAAAAAATGTACTCTTGGAACTCGCATATTGGAACCTGTATGCGTATTTTAAGAGTGCTTTTTCTCATTACAACTTTTGATTAAAAGATTTTAAAGCTTCTTTTAACAGCATTAAAGGCTTATTCCAATAAGGTATCATTCATCTCTGTACGGCTTACCGTTGGCCAGATACACTCCAAAACCTTTATCAATTTTCTTGATTTTTCCCATCATAAAGAAAAATCAAAAACGTTTTAGAGTGTATCTGACCAACGGTAAGTCGTACAGCGATGGTTGATATCTTTTTGGAATCAGCAATTGATGCTCTCAAAACGAGTATCAACATTTCTTGAAAGAGAATCACCATTAAAAAAATTTTAATTAAAAAAAAACTTAAATAAAAAGCGCTTTTTCAAAAATATTAAAAAAAATTGTTTAATTTATTTCCTTTGAAGTTTTAACATAATAAAAAACTTAACGTAAGCCAAAATTAGTAGTATTCAGTGCACCTATATTACGTTCATACCAACGGCACTTCCTCATAATTGTTGTATTATCCAAATACAATTCTATTTCGAATATAAGACTGCTGCTACGCACGGATAATAACCTTCATCTATCTTAATGATTGGTGTTTCAGAATCATTACTATCCCTGGAACACAAATAAAAATTGGCTTCGAGCATTTTCAGCAAGAGAGCTTAGGACATCCAAAGACGACACATTAGTTGCATTTGTTGAGTTCCTAAATATAGAAAGTGCATTATAGGCATTACAAAAACAAAGATTTCATATAAGGTGCTCTTAAATGATTTAAAATTAAAAAAAAAATTCCTTTTGAAAACGTGGTTAAAAAGGAGATTAATTCAATTTTTCAGAAGTTTTTTTTATATGGAAATTTTTTGAAATCTTTGTTTGATTTGAAAATGGTTTTCAGAATCACTTAGGGGACTTAAAATGAAACTTAGAACCATTCCAACCATCTTTATAAACGTAATAGTTTTGAAACGATAGCGTGGTATATCTCCAATTTCAAGAAATTTCTTAAAACTAATAGAAATTTCCTGAAATTGGTAGATAAATAACGCTGTCTTTTCAAAACTATTAGGTTTATAAGGATGGCTGGAATGGTTCTAAGTTTCGTTTTGAGTCCCTTAAGTGTTTCTGAAAACCATTTTCAAATCTAAAAAGATTTCAAAAAATTTCCATATAAAAGTTGGTAATTTCGGCATTTGCTTTAAAACTGAAAAATGCAGGAAATTGCTTTTATATCGAAATTTTTGGAAATCTTTGTTCGACTCAAGTGAATTGAGTTTCAATACGATGTTTGGCTAAAAATTGTAAAGATGTAAGGAAATCGGTTGCTTTTTCAAGTGGATCGTCTTGACGTTCGAGCTTTTCGGCGATCAATTCGGCCAACTGCGGAGACTCGACTTCGTGACATCTCTTTAGAGAGTCACCCCATTTCCCAGAAGCTGAAAGCCCAATGCACATTCTGTTTGGGACCACATACATTGCATTCCCACATGTATTTAGCGCACTTGGAGTTGATGTTCCTTAAAAACACATTTATCATCAAAACAACAAATATTTACTCGGTTATTGCAACAACCTCGGTCATTTTAATTAGTTGCGATAATCAAGAATGCACTGTATACTAATCCTTTAAAAGAAAAGAATTCGACATAAGTGTTCAGAGTTGATATCTCAAAGATTTTTCTCACTCAAAAAGTGAGCAAGCGAATCCAAGATTTCTTTTCCTCAGAGTTTTGACAGCAAAGCTAAGAAATTTTGCTAGGGAATCTGATCTCAGTTTCCTGAACTTCCCTGTTTACATTTATAATATTTGGCAAACTTTTGAGTCTGATTCCATCCGCAGCTCATTCTTATTGCGTTTTCGTTTGGTTATCCGGAAGAAGTCTTCAGAACTCCGATCCGGAATTCCAAACGAACAAGTTACAACACTTTTGACTATAAACTTTTTGTTTCATTGTATTTTTGAATCGTCAATTTAAAATTGTTTTCATTGTTTTTCATTATTTGTAAATATGTATGTGCGAACACTAATTTGGAATATTTTGGTTCTACCTATTTGCGAAGAAAATTGGGAGATAACATGTGCAGATAATCATGTTCCAAAATAGTGAATTAAATAAAGTAGTTCGAATTTAATTTCATAATTTGCAAACTTTCTTTATAAATTCCTAATTGAATTAAATAAAAAATTATAATTCACGGTTTTAACGTTAAAAGTGCATGTGCTCCAACTTCTGGTTTTGATTCTTACTTCAAATCCAGAATCGATTTTCTCTTCTTTTCAGAAGAACTGTTATTTAGTGCCAAACGAAGGATTTAAGAAGCATTCTGATTCCCACTTTTGTTTGCTACATTTTCAATATTCAATTGACAAGAAAATACTTTAAAATCTTATAAAATACAGATTCCATATCTATAGGTGCCGATCATTGGAGATCTACCAGAATTGGTAAGTAATGAATTTTCACTGTTTATGAAAAACACTTCCGAGAACATTAAAGATATTACCGAAAAATTATATAACATAGTTAAGGAATTAGCAAGACAACACGTTTTCCATGAAATATGCATTAACATCATCACAAAACTCGACGAGAAACTTTCGGGAACACATATTACAGAAGTTTCTTCTGAACTCGGGATCGTGGTACCCACTCTTTTGGATCTCAGGTTTCCAATAAAATCCGAAGTTGATTTGGATGAAATGGAGCTTCACCTTAATGATCCGAAAAATATGAATATGATTTGGTATGTATACCTACATATCTTTCTTATTGCTTTAGGACGAGAGTGCACAATGAATAAAATAGTGGCGCTTAATTTTCCCATTTGGTTTTATTGTTTGAATTCATCGGTGTTGTTATTTTCGGTATTTTTAATTATTTTTTGTTTTATTTTGCTAATACCTATAGTTTTTTGAATATTTGGTGTTTGTATGTTGAATAATTGGTGTTTTTATGGTGATGTTTTTGTATTTATCTGAGCCATAAATGATTGAGAAAAATTTAGACTTTTAATGTGCTCTGCTTATGGGACATTTTTTGATTTTTTTTTTTTGCTTCACATAAACATTCTGCCGGCTCAAAAATCAACTAAAAATAATATTTAAATAACATAAAACACACCAATAAATAATGGATAAGACCCAAGACTAGATTTTCAGTGTACCTATAGTGTCGAGATACACTTCGAAATGATTACCTCTCTAATTTTATTTCAGGAAATGGTACCTACTTTAGATGCACTTTTCAACTGTATTGCTGGCAAATAAAAGCATTCGTTTCAACCTTGATGAGGACTGCATGAAACATTTATAGATATCTTTTGATTTTGGTTAACAACAAATTGTCCAGCAAAACACGAAATACATGTTTTACATTTTCAAAGTAAAGAAACTAGTCTAATGTAGAAATTCACACCAATGCACACAGTTTCAAAGTCATGAAACTAGACAATTAGTATAAGCTTATTTGCATAAGCAAAGCACATTAAAAGTGTAAATTTTTCTCCATTATTTATGGCTCAGATAAATATATAAACATCACTATATTATTCAACATACAAACACCAAATATTAAAAAAAAACAATAGGTATTAGCAAAATAAAACAAAAAATAATTAAAAATACCGAAAATAACAACACCGATGAATGCAAACAATAACAAAACCGGTAGAACGCAAATGGAAATGACAATTTATTCTAAATCAATTGACAGATTCACAGAAATATATTGCAAAAGAGGGTTAACGAAATTGATAGATATTTCAAACAGCCCTTCAAGCAAACGAGTCCGCTTTGGATCCGCGCACGTAGTAAACAACGTATGGATGACTCCGTATACGGATCCATACAAACTGGTTTGTGGGCTCAAATTAGTATGTAAATTAGAATCACCACGGAACGGACTCATTTTGTGCATGTATAGTGAGAGAGAGAGCTTCCCATTTCACCATACTCAGCGAGAACCGAAACCAAATGGAATCCAGAACGGATCCAAAAAAATGAACGAACGATACAGGCGTTTTGTAGTTGAAGAATTATGCAATTTATTTTCTTCTATCGTTTGTATATAAATAAAACTTCACGATTTATTTTGTATTTAATAATTAAATAATCAACTTTTGATTTTAAAATGATTTTCTTTCAGTAGGGATTTTTATTAAACTGTTGCGCTGGGCACGAACGTGAACACATTGAAAAAAGTTAATTGTTTTTGTTGTCTTCTCCTTTGTTTTCAGTCCATAAAAAAAACTCACCATTAGGGTATTGCATACATTCTCTCTTTCTCAGTAAAAAAAAGTTCTCTCGATGTTCGTTCTTTTTTTGCATGCATATTCAAAAAATGTGCTAATGTGTGTATGACACTCCGTTTTGAAATGATCCAAGAAAGACCGAAAAAGCACTGATCTCTATATACACTGGATAGTGTATTCATACAAAATTTTTGAGACAAAAATATAGTCGTGGCCGGTACCCTCATATAACAGTATAACAGCGGCGCCAGCGGAATGGACGCTATTGGACCTGCATTTTCTTATATTTTTTTCAATATTTACAGCCGCAATGTTTGTTGACATCAACTGATATCAAATAAATGCTCAATTTCGGCAAATATCTTCAATCACTTTCTTCGTTTGTATAGAGCAAGATATGAGGTCGTGGCCGGTACCCTTTAAAAAACTTTCCTCACAAAAACTGTTATACACTATAGGCTATTCACTATCCAGTGTATTATAGAGATCAGTGCGAAAAAGTCGGGTCGGTGAATTTGCTTGAAGGGAGAGACTCCGGAAAGGTTTATGTAGTGTAATCACTGATCTCTATAATACACTGGATACACTGATCTTTATACACACTGGATAGTGTAATTATACAAAATTTTTGAGGCAAAAATATAGTCGGGGCCGGTACCCTCATATAACAGTACAACGCCGGCGTCAGCGGTATGGACTGGACCTGGATTCAAAAATTGCCTTATAATAACTGTTATACACTATAGGCTATTCTTTATCTGTATTATAGAGATAAGTGACTGGATAATGTATTCCCTCCAAAGTATAAAAGTTTTTGTGACTCCAATTGAAGATGACAGTTGGGATGGCAGCTCCACTTTTTGAAAACTTCCGAGCACAAAAAAAATCATTTTGACGTAAGAATTTTATCTGTGAAAACAAAATAAAACTGATAGCTGAGATTTTCAAGCTACTTATTAGAATAAATTAAGCCATTTAAAACTTTCTGTTTGGTAGCTGCTGTTGCTGTTGACGGTGCTGTTGTTGTTATAATCTCTTTCTCGCTTCACACTTATCGGTCACCGCAGGCATCTTCGATGGTGCCTAGAGAAACGGAGCTTGCTTCTGGGATTTGTAACCTCACTACCAGGATGAAACAGTGCATGTCTTTGTTTCTTTTTTGATGGTTCTCCCGAGGATGTCAGTGGATTGCAGTGGACCAACAGCTATTGCACCTGGTGGCTGGTATGCTAGCCACACTACCACTACTACTTTATTTTTGTGTGAATTATGAACTAGAATTCTTAATTCACAGGAGTTTGTTTCAGAAGCGGTCAGCCATTTGCTGATGGCAGGTTTGATACACGTATTTAAGGCTATCTGGGCCCTTATTATGAAATACGAAACGAACGGCAGAAAAAACGATTATGCGATTATGAGAAACGAGAATGCAATCAAGGAAATGTTGCCAAACAAAAATGAAATATAACATTTTTTTCAAACCGCAGCAAACTTCACACCTATTAGCAAATGTCAAAATACAAGTGTTTTTAAAATTTTATTTGCATTACTCAAAAAAAATGTTGGAACTTGGATTGGTTTCCACAAAAGACACAAGCAAATCCAATTGTTTGTCATTAGTTGGAGGCCTAGAAACATAAACGGGTCTTATTTTTTTTGTTTTTCACACTTTTATTTACTACATTTGATTCACATTTTTTAATTTCAATCAAAACAACCAAGGACCAAACAAAAACACAATTTTAACAAATGACAACAAATCCAAAACGAAAGCAAATGTCACTCGTTAATTTAAAATGAGTTTCGTTTTTATTAACGAGTATCGTTACTCGTAATCGCAAATAAAATACGAGTTTCGTTTTTTCTGCTACCATTCTCGTTTCTCGTAATCGCCATTTAACGAATACGCGGTATTAACGATTATCGTTTTACATAATAAGCCCCCTGAACAGTATGGTGTAAGAAGTGCTTTAATACCTGTGTATCTGGCCAACGGTAAATCGAACAGCGATGGTTGATACCTTTTTGGAATCAGCAATTGATGAAACGAGTATAAAAATTTCTTGAAAAAGAATCACTATTAAAAAAAATGTACTCTTGGAACTCGCATATTGGAACCTGTATGCGTATTTTAAGAGTGCTTTTTCTCATTACAACTTTTGATTAAAAGATTTTAAAGCTTCTTTTAACAGCATTAAAGGCTGATTCCAATAAGGTATCATTCATCCATGTACGGCTTACCGTTGGCCAGATACACTCCAAAACCTTTATCAATTTTCTTGATTTTTCCCATCATAAAGAAAAATCAAAAACGTTTTAGAGTGTATCTGACCAACGGTAAGACGTACAGCGATGGTTGATATCTTTTTGGAATCAGCAATTGATGCTCTCAAAACGAGTATCAACATTTCTTGAAAGAGAATCACCATTAAAAAAATTTTAATTAAAAAAAAACTTAAATAAAAAGCGCTTTTTCAAAAACATTAAAAAAAATTGTTTAATTTATTTCCTTTGAAGTTTTAACATAGTAAAAAACTTAACGTAAGCCAAAATTAGTAGTATTCAGTGCACCTATATTATGTTCATACCAACAGCACTTCCTCATAATTGTTGTATTATCCAAATACAATTCTATTTCGAATATAAGACTGCTGCTACGCACGGATGATAACCTTCATCTATCTTAATGATTGGTGTTTCAGAATCATTACTATCCCTGGAACACAAATAAAAATTGGCTTCGAGCATTTTCAGCAAGAGAGCTTAGGACATCCAAAGACGACACATTAGTTGCATTTGTTGAGTTCCTAAATATAGAAAGTGCATTATAGGCATTACAAAAACAAAGATTTCATATAAGGTGCTCTTAAATGATTTAAAATTAAAAAAAAAATTCCTTTTGGAAACGTGGTTAAAAAGGAGATTAATTCAATTTTTCAGAAGTTTTTTTTTATATGAAAATTTTTTGAAATCTTCGTTTGATTTGAAAATGGTTTTCAGAATCACTTAGGGGACTTAAAATGAAACTTAGAACCATTCCAACCATCCTTATAAACGTAATAGTTTTGAAACGATAGCGTGGTATATCTCCAATTTCAAGAAATTTCTTAAAACTAATAGAAATTTCCTGAAATTGGTAGATAAAAAACGCTGTCTTTTCAAAACTATTAGGTTTATAAGGATGGCTGGAATGGTTCTAAGTTTCGTTTTGAGTCCCTTAAGTGTTTCTGAAAACCATTTTCAAATCTAAAAAGATTTCAAAAAATTTCCATATAAAAGTTGGTAATTTCGGCATTTGCTTTAAAACTGAAAAATGCAGGAAATTGCTTTTATATCGAAATTTTTGGAAATCTTTGTTCGACTCAAGTTAATTGAGTTTCAATGCGATGTTTGGCTAAAAATTGTAAAGGTGTAAGGAAATCGGTTGCTTTTTCAAGTGGATCGTCTTGACGTTCGAGCTTTTCGGCCAACTGCGGAGACTTGACTTCGTGACATTTCTTCAGAGAGTCACCCCATTTCCCAGACGCTGAAAGCCCAATGCACATTCTGTTTGGGACCACATACATTGCATTCCCACATGTATTTAGCGCACTTGGAGTTGATGTTCCTTAAAAATACATTTATCATCAAAACAACAAATATTTACTCGGTTATTGCAACAACCTCGGTCATTTTAATTAGTTGCGATAATCAAGAATGCACTGTATACTAATCCTTTAAAAGAAAAGAATTCGACATAAGTGTTCAGAGTTGATATCTCAAAGATTTTTCTCACTCAAAAAGTGAGCAAGCGAATCCAAGATTTCTTTTCCTCAGAGTTTTGACAGCAAAGCTAAGAAATTTTGCTAGGGTATCTGATCTCAGTTTCCTGAACTTCCCTGTTTACATTTATAATATTTGGCAAACTTTTGAGTCTGATTCCATCCGCAGCTCATTCTTATTGCGTTTTCGTTTGGTTATCCGGAAGAAGTCTTCAGAACTCCGATCCGGAATTCCAAACGAACAAGTTACAACACTTTTGACTATAAACTTTTTGTTTCATTGTATTTTTGAATCGTCAATTTAAAATTGTTTTCATTGTTTTTCATTATTTGTAAATATATTTGTGCGAACACTAATTTGGAATATTTTGGTTCTACCTATTTGCGAAGAAAATTGGGAGATAACATGTGCAGATAATCATGTTCCAAAATAGTGAATTAAATAAAGTAGTTCGAATTTAATTTCATAATTTGCAAACTTTCTTTATAAATTCCTAATTGAATTAAATAAAAAATTATAATTCACGGTTTTAACGTTAAAAGTGCATGTGCTCCAACTTCTGGTTTTGATTCTTACTTCAAATCCAGAATCGATTTTCTCTTCTTTTCAGAAGAACTGTTATTTAGTGCCAAACGAAGGATTTAAGAAGCATTCGGAATGCTTCTGATTCCCACTTTTGTTTGCTACATTTTCAATATTCAATTGACAAGAAAATACTTTAAAATCTTATAAAATACAGATTCCATATCTATAGGTGCCGATCATTGAAGATCTACCAGAATTGGTAAATGATGAATTTTCACTGTTTATGAAAAACACTTCCGAGAACATTAAAGATAGCAAGACAACACGTTTTCCATGAAATATGCATTAACATCATCACAAAACTCGACGAGAAACTTTCGGGAACACATATTACAGAAGTTTCTTCTGAACTCGGGATCGTGGTACCCACTCTTTTGGATCTCAGGTTTCCAATAAAATCCGAAGTTGATTTGGATGAAATGGAGCTTCACCTTAATGATCCGAAAAATATGAATATGATTTGGTATGTATACCTACATATCTTTCTTATTGCTTTAGGACGAGAGTGCACAATGAATAAAATAGTGGCGCTTAATTTTCCCATTTGGTTTTATTGTTTGAATTCATCGGTGTTGTTATTTTCGGTATTTTTAATTATTTTTTGTTTTATTTTGCTAATACCTATAGTTTTTTGAATATTTGGTGTTTGTATGTTGAATAATTGGTGTTTTTATGGTGATGTTTTTGTATTTATCTGAGCCATAAATGATTGAGAAAAATTTAGACTTTTAATGTGCTCTGCTTATGGGACATTTTTTGATTTTTTTTTTTTGCTTCACATAAACATTCTGCCGGCTCAAAAATCAACTAAAAATAATATTTAAATAACATGAAACACACCAATAAATAATGGATAAGACCCAAGACTAGATTTTCAGTGTACCTATAGTGTCGAGATACACTTCGAAATGATTACCTCTCTAATTTTATTTCAGGAAATGGTACCTACTTTAGATGCACTTTTCAACTGTATTGCTGGCAAATAAAAGCATTCGTTTCAACCTTGATGAGGACTGCATGAAACATTTATAGATATCTTTTGATTTTGGTTAACAACAAATTGTCCAGCAAAACACGAAATACATGTTTTACATTTTCAAAGTAAAGAAACTAGTCTAATGAAGAAATTCACAACAATGCACACAGTTTCAAAGTCATGAAACTAGACAATTAGTATAAGCTTATTTGCATAAGCAAAGCACATTAAAAGTGTAAATTTTTCTCCATTATTTATGGCTCAGATAAATATATAAACATCACTATATTATTCAACATACAAACACCAAATATTAAAAAAAACAATAGGTATTAGCAAAATAAAACAAAAAATAATTAAAAATACCGAAAATAACAACACCGATTAATGTAAACAATAACAAAACCGGTAGAACGCAAATGGAAATGACAATTTATTCTAAATCAATTGACAGATTCACAGAAATATATTGCAAAAGAGGGTTAACGAAATTGATAGATATTTCAAACAGCCCTTCAAGCAAACGAGTCCGCTTTGGATCCGCGCACGTAGTAAACAACGTATGGATGACTCCGTATACGGATCCATACAAACTGGTTTGTGGGCTCAAATTAGTATGTAAATTAGAATCACCACGGAACGGACTCATTTTGTGCATGTATAGTGAGAGAGAGAGCTTCCCATTTCACCATACTCAGCGAGAACCGAAACCAAATGGAATCCAGAACGGATCCAAAAAAATGAACGAACGATACAGGCGTTTTGTAGTTGAAGAATTATGCAATTTATTTTCTTCTATCGTTTGTATATAAATGAAACTTCACGATTTATTTTGTATTTAATAATTAAATAATCAACTTTTGATTTTAAAATGATTTTCTTTCAGTAGGGATTTTTATTAAACTGTTGCGCTGGGCACGAACGTGAACACATTGAAAAAAGTTAATTGTTTTTGTTGTCTTCTCCTTTGTTTTCAGTCCATAAAAAAAACTCACCATTAGGGTATTGCATACATTCTCTCTTTCTCAGTAAAAAAAGTTCTCTCGATGTTCGTTCTTTTTTTGCATGCATATTCAAAAAATGTGCTAATGTGTGTATGACACTCCGTTTTGAAATGATCCAAGAAAGACCGAAAAAGCACTGATCTCTATATACACTGGATAGTGTATTCATACAAAATTTTTGAGACAAAAATATAGTCGTGGCCGGTATCCTCATATAACAGTATAACAGCGGCGCCAGCGGAATGGACGCTACTGGACCTGCATTTTCTTATATTTTTTTCAATATTTACAGCCGCAATGTTTGTTGACATCAACTGATATCAAATAAATGCTCAATTTCGGCAAATATCTTCAATCACTTTCTTCGTTTGTATAGAGCAAGATATGAGGTCGTGGCCGGTACCCTTTAAAAAACTTTCCTCACAAAAACTGTTATACACTATAGGCTATTCACTATCCAGTGTATTATAGAGATCAGTGCGAAAAAGTCGGGTCGGTGAATTTGCTTGAAGGGAGAGACTCCGGAAAGGTTTATGTGGTGTAATCACTGATCTCTATAATACACTGGATACACTGATCTCTATATACACTGGATAGTGTAATTATACAAAATTTTTGAGGCAAAAATATAGTCGGGGCCGGTACCCTCATATAACAGTACAACAGCGGCGTCAGCGGTATGGACTGGACCTGGATTCAAAAATTGCCTTATAATAACTGTTATACACTATAGGCTATTCACTATCTGTATTATAGAGATAAGTGACTGGATAATGTATTCCCTACAAAGTATAACAATTTTTGTGACTCCAATTCAAGATGACAGTTGGGATGGCAGCTCCACTTTTTGAAATCTTCCGAGCACAAAAAAAATCATTTTGACGTAAGAATTTTATCTGTGAAAACAAAATAAAACTGATAGCTGAGATTTTCAAGCTACTTATTAGAATCACTGATCTCTATAATACACTGGATAGTGAATAGCCTATAGTGTATAACAGTTTTTGTGAGGCAAGTTTTTTAAAGGGTACCGGCCACGACCTCATATCTCGCTCTATACAAACGAAGAAAGTGATTGAAGATATTTGCCGAAATTGAGCATTTATTTGATATCAGTTGATGTCAACAAGCATTGCGGCTGTAAATATTGAAAAAAATATAAGAAAATGCAGGTCCAGTAGCGTCCATTCCGCTGGCGCCGCTGTTATACTGTTATATGAGGGTACCGGCCACGACTAAATTTTTGCCTCAAAAATTTTGTATGAATACACTATCAAGTGTATATAGAGATCAGTGATTAGAATAAATTAAGCCATTTAAAACTTTCTGTTTGGTAGCCGCTGTTGCTGTTGACGGTGCTGTTGTTGTTCTAATCTCTTCCTCGCTTCACACTTATCGGTCACCGCAGGCATCTTCGATGGTGCCTAGAGAAACGGAGCTTGATTCTGGGATTTGTAACCTCACTACCAGGATGAAACAGTGCATGTCTTTGTTTCTTTTTTGATGGTTCTCCCGAGGATGTCAGTGGATTGCAGTGGACCAACAGCTATTGCACCTGGTGGCTGGTATGCTAGCCACACTACCACTACGTCTTTATTTTTGTGTGCATTATGAACTAGAATTCTTAATTCACAGGAGTTTGTTTCAGAAGCGGTCAGCCATTTGCTGATGGCAGGTTTGATACACGTATTTAAGGCTACCTGGGCCCTTATTATGAAATACGAAACGAACGGCAGAAAAAACGATTATGCGATTATGAGAAACGAGAATGCAATCAAGGAAATGTTGCCAAACAAAAATGAAATATAACATTTTTTTCAAACCGCAGCAAACTTCACACCTATTAGCAAATGTCAAAATACAAGTGTTTTTAAAATTTTATTTGCATTACTCAAAAAAAATTTTGGAACTTGGATTGGTTTCCACAAAAGATACAAGCAAATCCAATTGTTTGTCATTAGTTGGAGGCCTAGAAACATAAACGGGTCTTATTTTTTTTGTTTTTCACACTTTTATTTACTACATTTGATTCACATTTTTTAATTTCAATCAAAACAACCAAGGACCAAACAAAAACACAATTTTAACAAATGACAACAAATCCAAAACGAAAGCAAATGTCACTCGTTAGTTTAAAATGAGTTTCGTTTTTATTAACGAGTATCGTTACTCGTAATCGCAAATAAAATACGAGTTTCGTTTTTTCTACTACCATTCTCGTTTCTCGTAATCGCCATTTAACGAATACGTGGTATTAACGATTATCGTTTTACATAATAAGCCCCCTGAACAGTATGGTGTAAGAAGTGCTTTTATACCTGTGTATCTGGCCAACGGTAAATCGAACAGCGATGGTTGATACCTTTTTGGAATCAGCAATTGATGAAACGAGTATAAAAATTTCTTGAAAAAGAATCACTATTAAAAAAAATGTACTCTTGGAACTCGCATATTGGAACCTGTATGCGTATTTTAAGAGTGCTTTTTCTCATTACAACTTTTGATTAAAAGATTTTAAAGCTTCTTTTAACAGCATTAAAGGCTGATTCCAATAAGGTATCATTCATCTCTGTACGGCTTACCGTTGGCCAGATACACTCCAAAACCTTTATCAATTTTCTTGATTTTTCCCATCATAAAGAAAAATCAAAAACGTTTTAGAGTGTATCTGACCAACGGTAAGTCGTACAGCGATGGTTGATATCTTTTTGGAATCAGCAATTGATGCTCTCAAAACGAGTATCAACATTTCTTGAAAGAGAATCACCATTAAAAAAATTTTAATTAAAAAAAAACTTAAATAAAAAGCGCTTTTTCAAAAATATTAAAAAAAATTGTTTAATTTATTTCCTTTGAAGTTTTAACATAGTAAAAAACTTAACGTAAGCCAAAATTAGTAGTATTCAGTGCACCTATATTATGTTCATACCAACAGCACTTCCTCATAATTGTTGTATTATCCAAATACAATTCTATTTCGAATATAAGACTGCTGCTACGCACGGATGATAACCTTCATCTATCTTAATGATTGGTGTTTCAGAATCATTACTATCCCTGAAACACAAATAAAAATTGACTTCGAGCATTTTCAGCAAGAGAGCTTAGGACATCCAAAGACGACACATTAGTTGCATTTGTTGAGTTCCTAAATATAGAAAGTGCATTATAGGCTTTACAAAAACAAAAATTTCATATAAGGTGCTCTTAAATGATTTAAAATTAAAAAAAAAATTCCTTTTGAAAACGTGGTTAAAAGGAGATTAATTCAATTTTTCAGAAGTTACTTTTATATGGACATTTTTTGAAATCTTTGTTTGATTTGAAAATGGTTTTCAGAATCACTTAGGGGACTTAAAATGAAACTTAGAACCATTCCAACCATCCTTATAAACGTAATAGTTTTGAAACGATAGCGTGGTATATCTCCAATTTCAAGAAATTTCTTAAAACTAATAGAAATTTCCTGAAATTGGTAGATAAATAACGCTGTCTTTTCAAAACTATTAGGTTTATAAGGATGGCTGGAATGGTTCTAAGTTTCGTTTTGAGTCCCTTAAGGGCCAGTTGTACAATAGTGGTTCAGCCTCGGTTCAAGATTTTAACTCACTGATTTCGGCGGATTAACTAAGGTTCAACGCTGGTTCAAGTATGTAATTGGTTATTATCACACACTTGAAGAGTAAAACACTGTTGAAACTCAATTAATCCGCCGGAATCGGTGGATAAAAATTGCTGAACCACGGTTTAAATATTTGTACAACTGGCCCTGAGTGTTTCTGAAAACCATTTTCAAATCTAAAAAGATTTCAAAAAATTTCCATATAAAAGTTGGTAATTTGCTTTAAAACTGAAAAATGCAGGAAATTGCTTTTATATCGAAATTTTTGGAAATCTTTGTTCGACTCAAGTGAATTGAGTTTCAATGCGATGTTTGGCTAAAAATTGTAAAGGTGTAAGGAAATCGGTTGCTTTTTCAAGTGGATTGCCTTGACGTTCGAGCTTTTCGGCGATCAATTCGGCCAACTGCGGAGACTCGACTACGTGACATTTCTTCAGAGAGTCACCCCATTTCCCAGACGCTGAAAGCCCAATGCACATTCTGTTTGGGACCACATACATTGCATTCCCACATGTATTTAGCGCACTTGGAGTTGATGTTCCTTAAAAACACATTTATCATCAAAACAACAAATATTTACTCGGTTATTGCAACAACCTCGGTCATTTTAATTAGTTGCGATAATCAAGATTGCACTGTATACTAATCCTTTAAAAGAAAAGAATTCGACATAAGTGTTCAGAGTTGATATCTCAAAGATTTTTCTCACTCAAAAAGTGAGCAAGCGAATCCAAGATTTCTTTTCCTCAGAGTTTTGACAGCAAAGCTAAGAAATTTTGCTAGGGAATCTGATCTCAGTTTCCTGAACTTCCCTGTTTACATTTATAATATTTGGCAAACTTTTGAGTCTGATTCCATCCGCAGCTCATTCTTATTGCGTTTTCGTTTGGTTATCCGGAAGAAGTCTTCAGAACTCCGATCCGGAATTCCAAACGAACAAGTTACAACACTTTTGACTATAAACTTTTTGTTTCATTGTATTTTTGAATCGTCAATTTAAAATTGTTTTCATTGTTTTTCATTATTTGTAAATATGTATGTGCGAACACTAATTTGGAATATTTTGGTTCTACCTATTTGCGAAGAAAATTGGGAGATAACATGTGCAGATAATCATGTTCCAAAATAGTGAATTAAATAAAGTAGTTCGAATTTAATTTCATAATTTGCCAACTTTCTTTATAAATTCCTAATTGAATTAAATAAAAAATTATAATTCACGGTTTTAACGTTAAAAGTGCATGTGCTCCAACTTCTGGTTTTGATTCTTACTTCAAATCCAGAATCGATTTTCTCTTCTTTTCAGAAGAACTGTTATTTAGTGCCAAACGAAGGATTTAAGAAGCATTCGGAATGCTTCTGATTCCCACTTTTGTTTGCTACATTTTCAATATTCAATTGACAAGAAAATACTTTAAAATCTTATAAAATACAGATTCCATATCTATAGGTGCCGATCATTGAAGATCTACCAGAATTGGTAAATGATGAATGTTCACTGTTTATGAAAAACACTTTCGAGAACATTAAAGATAGCAAGACAACACGTTTTCCATGAAATATGCATTAACATCATCACAAAACTCGACGAGAAACTTTCGGGAACACATATTACAGAAGTTTCTTCTGAACTCGGGATCGTGGTACCCACTCTTTTGGATCTCAGGTTTCCAATAAAATCCGAAGTTAATTTGGATGAAATGGAGCTTCACCTTAATGATCCGAAAAATATGAATATGATTTGGTATGTATACCTACATATCTTTCTTATTGCTTTAGGACGAAGGTGCACAATGAATAAAATAGTGGCGCTTAATTTTCCCATTTGGTTTTATTGTTTGAATTCATCGGTGTTGTTATTTTCGGTATTTTTAATTATTTTTTGTTTTATTTTGCTAATACCTATAGTTTTTTGAATATTTGGTGTTTGTATGTTGAATAAATGGTGTTTTTATGGTGATGTTTTTGTATTTATCTGAGCCATAAATGATTGAGAAAAATTTAGACTTTTAATGTGCTCTGCTTATGGGAAATTTTTTGATTTTTTTTTTCGCTTCACATAAACATTCTGCCGGCTCAAAAATCAACTAAAAATAATATTTAAATAACATAAAAAACACCAATAAATAATGGATATGACCCAAGACTATATCGGATTTTTGGTGGTTTCGTTTTGCAGGTAGATTTTCAGTGTACCTATAGTGGCGAGATACACTTCGAAATGATTACCTCTCTAATTTTATTTCAGGAAATGGTACCTATTTTAGATGCACTTTTCAACTGTATTGCTGGCAAATAAAAGCATTCGTTTCAACCTTGATGAGGACTGCATGAAACATTTATAGATATCTTTTGATTTTGGTTAACAACAAATTGTCCAGCAAAACACGAAATACATGTTTTACATTTTCAAAGTAAAGAAACTAGTCTAATGTAGAAATTCACACCAATGCACAGTTTCAAAGTCATGAAACTAGACACTTAGTATAAGCTTATTTGGATAAGCAAAGCACATTAAAAGTGTAAATTTTTCTCCATTATTTATGGCTCAGATAAATATATAAACATCACTATATTATTCAACATACAAACACCAAATATTAAAAAAAAACAATAGGTATTAGCAAAATAAAACAAAAAATAATTAAAAATACCCAAAATAACAACACCGATTAATGCAAACAATAACAAAACCGGTAGAACGCAAATGGAAATGACAATTTATTCTAAATCAATTGACAGATTCACAGAAATATATTGCAAAAGAGGGTTAACGAAATTGATAGATATTTCAAACAGCCCTTCAAGCAAACGAGTCCGCTTTGGATCCGCGCACGTAGTAAACAACGATGGATGACTCCGTATACGGATCCACACAAACTGCGTTTGTGGGCTCAAATTAGTATGTAAATTAGAATCACCACGGAACGGACTCATTTTGTGCATGTATAGTGAGAGAGAGAGCTTCCCATTTCACCATACTCAGCGAGAACCGAAACCAAATGGAATCCAGAACGGATCCAAAAAAATGAACGAACGATACAGGCGTTTTGTAGTTGAAGAATTATGCAATTTATTTTCTTCTATCGTTTGTATATAAATGAAACATCACGATTTATTTTGTATTTAATAATTAAATAATCAACTTTTGATTTTAAAATGATTTTCTTTCAGTAGGGAATTTTTATTAAACTGTTGCGCTGGGCACGAACGTGAACACATTGAAAAAAGTTAATTGTTTTTGTTGTCTTCTCCTTTGTTTTCAGTCCATAAAAAAAAACTCACCATTAGGGTATTGCATACATTCTCTCTTTCTCAGTAAAAAAAAGTACTCTCGATGTTCGTTCTTTTTTTGCATGCATATACAAAAAATGTGCTAATGTGTGTATGACACTCCGTTTTGAAATGATCCAAGAAAGACCGAAAAAGCACTGATCTCTTTATACACTGGATAGTGTATTCATACAAAATTTTTGAGACAAAAATATAGTCGTGGCCGGTACCCTCATATAACAGTATAACAGCGGCGCCAGCGGAATGGACGCTACTGGACCTGCATTTTCTTATATTTTTTTCAATATTTACAGCCGCAATGTTTGTTGACATCAACTGATATCAAATAAATGCTCAATTTCGGCAAATATCTTCAATCACTTTCTTCGTTTGTATAGAGCAAGATATGAGGTCGTGGCCGGTACCCTTTAAAAAACTTGCCTCACAAAAACTGTTATACACTATAGGCTATTCACTATCCAGTGTATTATAGAGATCAGTGCGAAAAAGTCGGGTCGGTGAATTTGCTTGAAGGGAGAGACTCCGGAAAGGTTTATGTGGTGTAATCACTGATCTCTATAATACACTGGATACACTGATCTCTATATACACTGGATAGTGTAATTATACAAAATTTTAGAGGCAAAAATATAGTCGGGGCCGGTACCCTCATATAACAGTACAACAGCGGCGTCAGCGGTATGGACTGGACCTGGATTCAAAAATTGCCTTATAATAACTGTTATACACTATAGGCTATTCACTATCTGTATTATAGAGATAAGTGACTGGATAATGTATTCCCTCTAAAGTATAACAGTTTTTGTGACTCCAATTGAAGATGACAGTTGGGATGGCAGCTCCACTTTTTGAAATCTTCCGAGCACCAAAAACATCATTTTGACGTAAGAATTTTATCTGTGAAAACAAAATAAAACTGATAGCTGAGATTTTCAAGCTACTTATTAGAATAAATTAAGCCATTTAAAACTTTCTGTTTGGTAGCCGCTGTTGCTGTTGACGGTGCTGTTGTTGTTCTAATCTCTTTCTCGCTTCACACTTATCGGTCACCGCAGGCATCTTCGATGGTGCCTAGAGAAACGGAGCTTGCTTCTGGGATTTGTAACCTCACTACCAGGATGAAACAGTGCATGTCTTTGTTTCTTTTTTGATGGTTCTCCCGAGGATGTCAGTGGATTGCAGTGGACCAACAGCTATTGCACCTGGTGGCTGGTATGCTAGCCACACTACCACTACTACTTTATTTTTGTGTGCATTATGAACTAGAATTCTTAATTCACAGGAGTTTGTTTCAGAAGCGGTCAGCCATTTGCTGATGGCAGGTTTGATACACGTATTTAAGGCTACCTGGGCCCTTATTATGAAATACGAAACGAACGGCAGAAAAAACGATTATGCGATTATGAGAAACGAGAATGCAATCAAGGAAATGTTTCCAAACAAAAATGAAATATAACATTTTTTTCAAACCGCAGCAAACTTCACACCTATTAGCAAATGTCAAAATACAAGTGTTTTTAAAATTTTATTTGCATTACTCAAAAAAAATGTTGGAACTTGGATTGGTTTCCACAAAAGACACAAGCAAATCCAATTGTTTGTCATTAGTTGGAGGCCTAGAAACATAAACGGGTCTTATTTTTTTTTGTTTTTCACACTTTTATTTACTACATTTGATTCACATTTTTTAATTTCAATCAAAACAACCAAGGACCAAACAAAAACACAATTTTAACAAATGACAACAAATCCAAAACGAAAGCAAATGTCACTCGTTAATTTTAAATGAGTTTCGTTTTTATTAACGAGTATCGTTACTCGTAATCGCAAATAAAATACGAGTTTCGTTTTTTCTACTACCATTCTCGTTTCTCGTAATCGCCATTTAACGAATACGCGGTATTAACGATTATCGTTTTACATAATAAGCCCCCTGAACAGTATGGTGTAAGAAGTGCTTTAATACCTGTGTATCTGGCCAACGGTAAATCGAACAGCGATGGTTGATACCTTTTTGGAATCAGCAATTGATGAAACGAGTATCAAAATTTCTTGAAAAAGAATCACTATTAAAAAAAATGTACTCTTGGAACTCGCATATTGGAACCTGTATGCGTATTTTAAGAGTGCTTTTTCTCACTACAACTTTTGATTAAAAGATTTTAAAGCTTCTTTTAACAGCATTAAAGGCTGATTCCAATAAGGTATCATTCATCTCTGTACGGCTTACCGTTGGCCAGATACACTCCAAAACCTTTATCAATTTTCTTGATTTTTCCCATCATAAAGAAAAATCAAAAACGTTTTAGAGTGTATCTGACCAACGGTAAGTCGTACAGCGATGGTTGATATCTTTTTGGAATCAGCAATTGATGTTCTCAAAACGAGTATCAACATTTCTTGAAAGAGAATCACCATTAAAAAAATTTTAATTAAAAAATACTTAAATAAAAAGCGCTTTTTCAAAAATATTAAAAAAAAATTGTTTAATTTATTTCCTTTGAAGTTTTAACATAGTAAAAAACTTAACGTAAGCCAAAATTAGTAGTATTCAGTGCACCTATATTATGTTCATACCAACAGCACTTCCTCATAATTGTTGTATTATCCAAATACAATTCTATTTCGAATATAAGACTGCTGCTACGCACGGATGATAACCTTCATCTATCTTAATGATTGGTGTTTCAGAATCATTATTATCCCTGGAACACAAATAAAAATTGGCTTCGAGCATTTTCAGCAAGAGAGCTTAGGACATCCAAAGACGACACATTAGTTGCATTTGTTGAGTTCCTAAATATAGAAAGTGCATTATAGGCATTACAAAAACAAAGATTTCATATAAGGTGCTCTTAAATGATTTAAAATTAAAAAAAAATTCCTTTTGAAAACGTGGTTAAAAAGGAGATTAATTCATTTTTCAGAAGTTTTTTTTATATGAAAATTTTTTGAAATCTTTGTTTGATTTGAAAATGGTTTTCAGAATCACTTAGGGGACTTAAAATGAAACTTAGAACCATTCCAACCATCCTTATAAACGTAATAGTTTTGAAACGATAGCGTGGTATATCTCAAATTTCAAGAAATTTCTTAAAACTAATAGAAATTTCCTGAAATTGGTAGATAAATAACGCTGTCTTTTCAAAACTATTAGGTTTATAAGGATGGCTGGAATGGTTCTAAGTTTCGTTTTAAGTGTTTCTGAAAACCATTTTCAAATCTAAAAAGATTTCAAAAAATTTCCATATAAAAGTTGGTAATTTCGACATTTGCTTTAAAACTGAAAAATGCAGGAAATTGCTTTTATATCGAAATTTTTGGAAATCTTTGTTCGACTCAAGTGAATTGAGTTTCAATGCGATGTTTGGCTAAAAATTGTAAAGGTGTAAGGAAATCGGTTGCTTTTTCAAGTGGATCGTCTTGACGTTCGAGCTTTTCGGCGATCAATTCGGCCAACTGCGACTTCGTGACATTTCTTCAGAGAGTCACCCCATTTCCCAGACGCTGAAAGCCCAATGCACATTCTGTTTGGGACCACATACATTGCATTCCCACATGTATTTAGCGCACTTGGAGTTGATGTTCCTTAAAAACACATTTATCATCAAAACAACAAATATTTACTCGGTTATTGCAACAACCTCGGTGATTTTAATTAGTTGCGATAATCAAGAATGCACTGTATATTAATCCTTTAAAAGAAAAGAATTCGACATAAGTGTTCAGAGTTGATATCTCAAAGATTTTTCTCACTCAAAAAGTGAGCAAGCGAATCCAAGATTTCTTTTCCTCAGAGTTTTGACAGCAAAGCTAAGAAATTTTGCTAGGGAATCTGATCTCAGTTTCCTGAACTTCCCAGTTTACATTTATAATATTTGGCAAACTTTTGAGTCTGATTCCATCCGCAGCTCATTCTTATTGCGTTTTCGTTTGGTTATCCGGAAGAAGTCTTCAGAACTCTGATCCGGAATTCCAAACGAACAAGTTTCAACACTTTTGACTATAAACTTTTTGTTTCATTGTATTTTTGAATCGTCAATTTAAAATTGTTTTCATTGTTTTTCATTATTTGTAAATATATTTGTGCGAACACTAATTTGGAATATTTTGGTTCTACCTATTTGCGAAGAAAATTGGGAGATAACATGTGCAGATAATCATGTTCCAAAATAGTGAATTAAATAAAGTAGTTCGAATTTAATTTCATAATTTGCAAACTTTCTTTATAAATTCCTAATTGAATTAAATAAAAAATTATAATTCACGGTTTTAACGTTAAAAGTGCATGTGCTCCAACTTCTGGTTTTGATTCTTACTTCAAATCCAGAATCGATTTTCTCTTCTTTTCAGAAGAACTGTTACTTAGTGCCAAACGAAGGATTTAAGAAGCATTCGGAATGCTTTTGATTCCCACTTTTGTTTGCTACATTTTCAATATTCAATTGACAAGAAAATACTTTAAAATCTTATAAAATACAGATTCCATATCTATAGGTGCCGATCATTGAAGATCTACCAGAATTGGTAAATGATGAATTTTCACTGTTTATGAAAAACACTTCCGAGAACATTAAAGATAGCAAGACAACACGTTTTCCATGAAATATGCATTAACATCATCACAAAACTCGACGAGAAACTTTCGGGAACACATATTACAGAAGTTTCTTCTGAACTCGGGATCGTGGTACCCACTCTTTTGGATCTCAGGTTTCCAATAAAATCCGAAGTTGATTTGGATGAAATGGAGCTTCACCTTAATGATCCGAAAAATATGAATATGATTTGGTATGTATACCTACATATCTTTCTTATTGCTTTAGGACGAGAGTGCACAATGAATAAAATAGTGGCGCTTAATTTTCCCATTTGGTTTTATTGTTTGAATTCATCGGTGTTGTTATTTTCGGTATTTTTAATTATTTTTTGTTTTATTTTGCTAATACCTATAGTTTTTTGAATATTTGGTGTTTGTATGTTGAATAAATGGTGTTTTTATGGTGATGTTTTTGTATTTATCTGAGCCATAAATGATTGAGAAAAATTTACACTTTTAATGTGCTCTGCTTATGCAGACATTTTTTGATTTTTTTTTCGCTTCACATAAACATTCTGCCGACTCAAAAATCAACTAAAAATAATATTTAAATAA
This sequence comes from Epistrophe grossulariae, assembly GCA_929447395.1. Taxonomy (NCBI): domain Eukaryota; kingdom Metazoa; phylum Arthropoda; class Insecta; order Diptera; family Syrphidae; genus Epistrophe; species Epistrophe grossulariae. Next base: position 94,710,727 of record OV839566.1, read on the forward strand.
CATAAAAAACACCAATAAATAATGGATATGACCCAAGACTATATCGGATTTTTGGTGGTTTCGTTTTGCAGGTAGATTTTCAGTGTACCTATAGTGGCGAGATACACTTCGAAATGATTACCTCTCTAATTTTATTTCAGGAAATGGTACCTATTTTAGATGCACTTTTCAACTGTATTGCTGGCAAATAAAAGCATTCGTTTCAACCTTGATGAGGACTGCATGAAACATTTATAGATATCTTTTGATTTTGGTTAACAACAAATTGTCCAGCAAAACACGAAATACATGTTTTACATTTTCAAAGTAAAGAAACTAGTCTAATGTAGAAATTCACAGCAATGCACAGTTTCAAAGTCATGAAACTAGACAATTAGTATAAGCTTATTTGGATAAGCAAAGCACATTAAAAGTGTAAATTTTTCTCCATTATTTATGGCTCAGATAAATATATAAACATCACTATATTATTCAACATACAAACACCAAATATTAAAAAAAACAATAGGTATTAGCAAAATAAAACAAAAAATAATTAAAAATACCGAAAATAACAACACCGATTAATGCAAACAATAACAAAACCGGTAGAACGCAAATGGAAATGACAATTTATTCTAAATCAATTGACAGATTCACAGAAATATATTGCAAAAGAGGGTTAACGAAATTGATAGATATTTCAAACAGCCCTTCAAGCAAACGAGTCCGCTTTGGATCCGCGCACCTAGTAAACAACGTATGGATGACTCCGTATACGAATCCATACAAACTGCGTTTGTGGGCTCAAATTAGTATGTAAATTAGAATCACCACGGAACGGACTCATTTTGTGCATGTATAGTGAGAGAGAGAGCTTCCCATTTCACCATACTCAGCGAGAACCGAAACCAAATGGAATCCAGAACGGATCCAAAAAAATGAACGAACGATACAGGCGTTTTGTAGTTGAAGAATTATGCAATTTATTTTCTTCTATCGTTTGTATATAAATGAAACATCACGATTTATTTTGTATTTAATAATTAAATAATCAACTTTTGATTTTAAAATGATTTTCTTTCAGTAGGGAATTTTTATTAAACTGTTGCGCTGGGCACGAACGTGAACACATTGAAAAAAGTTAATTGTTTTTGTTGTCTTCTCCTTTGTTTTCAGTCCATAAAAAAAAATCACCATTAGGGTATTGCATACATTCTCTCTTTCTCAGTAAAAAAAAGTACTCTCGATGTTCGTTCTTTTTTTGCATGCATATACAAAAAATGTGCTAATGTGTGTATGACACTCCGTTTTGAAATGATCCAAGAAAGACCGAAAAAGCACTGATCTCTATATACACTGGATAGTGTATTCATACAAAAATTTTGAGACAAAAATATAGTCGTGGCCGGTACCCTCATATAACAGTATAACAGCGGCGCCAGCGGAATGGACGCTACTGGACCTGCATTTTCTTATATTTTTTTCAATATTTACAGCCGCAATGTTTGTTGACATCAACTGATATCAAATAAATGCTCAATTTCGGCAAATATCTTCAATCACTTTCTTCGTTTTTATAGAGCGAGATATGAGGTCGTGGCCGGTACCCTTTAAAAAACTTGCCTCACAAAAACTGTTATACACTATAGGCTATTCACTATCCAGTGTATTATAGAGATCAGTGCGAAAAAGTCGGGTCGGTGAATTTGCTTGAAGGGAGAGACTCCGGAAAGGCTTATGTGGTGTAATCACTGATCTCTATAATACACTGGATACACTGATCTCTATATACACTGGATAGTGTAATTATACAAAATTTTAGAGGCAAAAATATAGTCGGGGCCGGTACCCTCATATAACAGTACAACAGCGGCGTCAGCGGTATGGACTGGACCTGGATTCAAAAATTGCCTTATAATAACTGTTATACACTATAGGCTATTCACTATCTGTATTATAGAGATAAGTGACTGGATAATGTATTCCCTCTAAAGTATAACAGTTTTTGTGACTCCAATTGAAGATGACAGTTGGGATGGCAGCTCCACTTTTTGAAATCTTCCGAGCACCAAAAAAATCATTTTGACGTAAGAATTTTATCTGTGAAAACAAAATAAAACTGAAAGCTGAGATTTTCAAGCTACTTATTAGAATAAATTAAGCCATTTAAAACTTTCTGTTTGGTAGCCGCTGTTGCTGTTGACGGTGCTGTTGTTGTTCTAATCTCTTTCTCGCTTCACACTTATCGGTCACCGCAGGCATCTTCGATGGTGCCTAGAGAAACGGAGCTTGCTTCTGGGATTTGTAACCTCACTACCAGGATGAAACAGTGCATGTCTTTGTTTCTTTTTTGATGGTTCTCCCGAGGATGTCAGTGGATTGCAGTGGACCAACAGCTATTGCACCTGGTGGCTGGTATGCTAGCCACACTACCACTACTACTTTATTTTTGTGTGCATTATGAACTAGAATTCTTAATTCACAGGAGTTTGTTTCAGAAGCGGTCAGCCATTTGCTGATGGCAGGTTTGATACACGTATTTAAGGCTACCTGGGCCCTTATTATGAAATACGAAACGAACAGCAGAAAAAACGATTATGCGATTATGAGAAACGAGAATGCAATCAAGGAAATGTTGCCAAACAAAAATGAAATATAACATTTTTTTCAAACCGCAGCAAACTTCACACCTATTAGCAAATGTCAAAATACAAGTGTTTTTAAAATTTTATTTGCATTACTCAAAAAAAATGTTGGAACTTGGATTGGTTTCCACAAAAGACACAAGCAAATCCAATTGTTTGTCATTAGTTGGAGGCCTAGAAACATAAACGGGTCTTATTTTTTTTGTTTTTCACACTTTTATTTACTACATTTGATTCACATTTTTTAATTTCAATCAAAACAACCAAGGACCAAACAAAAACACAATTTTAACAAATGACAACAAATCCAAAACGAAAGCAAATGTCACTCGTTAATTTAAAATGAGTTTCGTTTTTATTAACGAGTATCGTTACTCGTAATCGCAAATAAAATACGAGTTTCGTTTTTTCTACTACCATTCTCGTTTCTCGTAATCGCCATTTAACGAATACGCGGTATTAACGATTATCGTTTTACATAATAAGCCCCCTGAACAGTATGGTGTAAGAAGTGCTTTAATACCTGTGTATCTGGCCAACGGTAAATCGAACAGCGATGGTTGATACCTTTTTGGAATCAGCAATTGATGAAACGAGTATCAAAATTTCTTGAAAAAGAATCACTATTAAAAAAAATGTACTCTTGGAACTCGCATATTGGAACCTGTATGCGTATTTTAAGAGTGCTTTTTCTCATTACAACTTTTGATTAAAAGATTTTAAAGCTTCTTTTAACAGCATTAAAGGCTGATTCCAATAAGGTATCATTCATCTCTGTACGGCTTACCGTTGGCCAGATACACTCCAAAACCTTTATAAATTTTCTTGATTTTTCCTATCATAAAGAAAAATCAAAAACGTTTTAGAGTGTATCTGACCAACGGTAAGTCGTACAGCGATGGTTGATATCTTTTTGGAATCAGCAATTGATGTTCTCAAAACGAGTATCAACATTTCTTGAAAGAGAATCACCATTAAAAAAATTTTAATTAAAAAAAACTTAAATAAAAAGCGCTTTTTCAAAAATATTAAAAAAAATTGTTTAATTTATTTCCTTTGAAGTTTTAACATAGTAAAAAACTTAACGTAAGCCAAAATTAGTAGTATTCAGTGCACCTATATTATGTTCATACTAACAGCACTTCCTCATAATTGTTGTATTATCCAAATACAATTCTATTTCGAATATAAGACTGCTGCTACGCACGGATGATAACCTTCATCTATCTTAATGATTGGTGTTTCAGAATCATTACTATCCCTGGAACACAAATAAAAATTGGCTTCGAGCATTTTCAGCAAGAGAGCTTAGGACATCCAAAGACGACACATTAGTTGCATTTGTTGAGTTCCTAAATATAGAAAGTGCATTATAGGCATTACAAAAACAAAGATTTCATATAAGGTGCTCTTAAATGATTTAAAATTAAAAAAAAAATTCCTTTTGGAAACGTGGTTAAAAAGGAGATTAATTCAATTTTTCAGAAGTTTTTTTTATATGAAAATTTTTTGAAATCTTTGTTTGATTTGAAAATGGTTTTCAGAATCACTTAGGGGACTTAAAATGAAACTTAGAACCATTCCAACCATCCTTATAAACGTAATAGTTTTGAAACGATAGCGTGGTATATCTCCAATTTCAAGAAATTTCTTAAAACTAATAGAAATTTCCTGAAATTGGTAGATAAATAACGCTGTCTTTTCAAAACTATTAGGTGTATAAGGATGGCTGGAATGGTTCTAAGTTTCGTTTTAAGTGTTTCTGAAAACCATTTTCAAATCTAAAAAGATTTCAAAAAATTTCCATACAAAAGTTGGTAATTTCGGCATTTGCTTTAAAACTGAAAAATGCAGGAAATTGCTTTTATATCGAAATTTTTGGAAATCTTTGTTCGACTCAAGTGAATTGAGTTTCAATGCGATGTTTGGCTAAAAATTGTAAAGGTGTAAGGAAATCGGTTGCTTTTTCAAGTGGATCGTCTTGACGTTCGAGCTTTTCGGCGATCAATTCGGCCAACTGCGACTTCGTGACATTTCTTCAGAGAGTCACCCCATTTCCCAGACGCTGAAAGCCCAATGCACATTCTGTTTGGGACCACATACATTGCATTCCCACATGTATTTAGCGCACTTGGAGTTGATGTTCCTTAAAAACACATTTATCATCAAAACAACAAATATTTACTCGGTTATTGCAACAACCTCGGTGATTTTAATTAGTTGCGATAATCAAGAATGCACTGTATACTAATCCTTTAAAAGAAAAGAATTCGACATAAGTGTTCAGAGTTGATATCTCAAAGATTTTTCTCACTCAAAAAGTGAGCAAGCGAATCCAAGATTTCTTTTCCTCAGAGTTTTGACAGCAAAGCTAAGAAATTTTGCTAGGGAATCTGATCTCAGTTTCCTGAACTTCCCTGTTTACATTTATAATATTTGGCAAACTTTTGAGTCTGATTCCATCCGCAGCTCATTCTTATTGCGTTTTCGTTTGGTTATCCGGAAGAAGTCTTCAGAACTCCGATCCGGAATTCCAAACGAACAAGTTACAACACTTTTGACTATAAACTTTTTGTTTCATTGTATTTTTGAATAGTCAATTTAAAATTGTTTTCATTGTTTTTCATTATTTGTAAATATATTTGTGCGAACACTAATTTGGAATATTTTGGTTCTACCTATTTGCGAAGATAATTGGGAGATAACATGTGCAGATAATCATGTTCCAAAATAGTGAATTAAATAAAGTAGATCGAATTTAATTTCATAATTTGCAAACTTTCTTTATAAATTCCTAATTGAATTAAATAAAAAATTATAATTCACGGTTTTAACGTTAAAAGTGCATGTGCTCCAACTTCTGGTTTTGATTCTTACTTCAAATCCAGAATCGATTTTCTCTTCTTTTCAGAAGAACTGTTATTTAGTGCCAAACGAAGGATTTAAGAAGCATTCGGAATGCTTCTGATTCCCACTTTTGTTTGCTACATTTTCAATTTTCAATTGACAAGAAAATACTTTAAAATCTTATAAAATACAGATTCCATATCTATAGGTGCCGATCATTGAAGATCTACCAGAATTGGTAAATGATGAATTTTCACTGTTTATGAAAAACACTTCCAAGAACATTAAAGATAGCAAGACAACACGTTTTCCATGAAATATGCATTAACATCATCACAAAACTCGACGAGAAACTTTCGGGAACACATATTACAGAAGTTTCTTCTGAACTCGGGATCGTGGTACCCACTCTTTTGGATCTCAGGTTTCCAATAAAATCCGAAGTTGATTTGGATGAAATGGAGCTTCACCTTAATGATCCGAAAAATATGAATATGATTTGGTATGTATACCTACATATCTTTCTTATTGCTTTAGGACGAGAGTGCACAATGAATAAAATAGTGGCGCTTAATTTTCCCATTTGGTTTTATTGTTTGAATTCATCGGTGTTGTTATTTTCGGTATTTTTAATTATTTTTTGTTTTATTTTGCTAATACCTATAGTTTTTTGAATATTTGGTGTTTGTATGTTGAATAAATGGTGTTTTTATGGTGATGTTTTTGTATTTATCTGAGCCATAAATGATTGAGAAAAATTTACACTTTTAATGTGCTCTGCTTATGCAGACATTTTTTGATTTTTTTTTTCGCTTCACATAAACATTCTGCCGGCTCAAAAATCAACTAAAAATAATATTTAAATAACATAAAAAACACCAATAAATAATGGATATGACCCAAGACTATATCGGATTTTTGGTGGTTTCGTTTTGCAGGTAGATTTTCAGTGTACCTATAGTGGCGAGATACACTTCGAAATGATTACCTCTCTAATTTTATTTCAGGAAATGGTACCTATTTTAGATGCACTTTTCAACTGTATTGCTGGCAAATAAAAGCATTCGTTCCAACCTTGATGAGGACTGCATGAAACATTTATAGATATCTTTTGATTTTGGTTAACAACAAATTGTCCAGCAAAACACGAAATACATGTTTTACATTTTCAAAGTAAAGAAACTAGTCTAATGTAGAAATTCACAGCAATGCACAGTTTCAAAGTCATGAAACTAGACAATTAGTATAAGCTTATTTGGATAAGCAAAGCACATTAAAAGTGTAAATTTTTCTCCATTATTTATGGCTCAGATAAATATATAAACATCACTATATTATTCAACATACAAACACCAAATATTAAAAAAAACAATAGGTATTAGCAAAATAAAACAAAAAATAATTAAAAATACCGAAAATAACAGCACCGATTAATGCAAACAATAACAAAACCGGTAGAACGCAAATGGAAATGACAATTTATTCTAAATCAATTGACAGATTCACAGAAATATATTGCAAAAGAGGGTTAACGAAATTGATAGATATTTCAAACAGCCCTTCAAGCAAACGAGTCCGCTTTGGATCCGCGCACCTAGTAAACAACGTATGGATGACTCCGTATACAAATCCATACAAACTGCGTTTGTGGGCTCAAATCACTGATCTCTATATACACTGGATAGTGTATTCATAAAAAATTTTTGAGGCAAAAATATAGTCGTGGCCGGTACCCTCATATAACAGTATAACAGCGGTGCCAACGGAATGGACGCTACTGGACCTGCATTTTCTTTTATTTTTTTTAATATTTACAGCCGCAATGCTTGTTGACATCAACTGATATCAAATAAATGGTCAATTTCGGAAAATATCTTCAATCTCTTTCTTCGTTTGTATAGAGCGAGATATGAGGTCGTGGCCGGTACCCTTTAAAAAACTTGCCTCACAAAAACTGTTATACACTATAGGCTATTCACTATCCAGTGTATTATAGAGATCAGTGGCTCAAATTAGTATGTAAATTAGAATCACCACGGAACGGACTCATTTTGTGCATGTATAGTGAGAGAGAGAGCTTCCCATTTCACCATACTCAGCGAGAACCGAAACCAAATGGAATCCAGAACGGATCCAAAAAAATGAACGAACGATACAGGCGTTTTGTAGTTGAAGAATTATGCAATTTATTTTCTTCTATCGTTTGTATATAAATGAAACATCACGATTTATTTTGTATTTAATAATTAAATAATCAACTTTTGATTTTAAAATGATTTTCTTTCAGTAGGGAATTTTTATTAAACTGTTGCGCTGGGCACGAACGTGAACACATTGAAAAAAGTTAATTGTTTTTGTTGTCTTCTCCTTTGTTTTCAGTCCATAAAAAAAAACTCACCATTAGGGTATTGCATACATTCTCTCTTTCTCAGTAAAAAAAAGTACTCTCGATGTTCGTTCTTTTTTTGCATGCATATACAAAAAATGTGCTAAAGTGTGTATGACACTCCGTTTTGAAATGATCCAAGAAAGACCGAAAAAGCACTGATCTCTATATACACTGGATAGTGTATTCATACAAAATTTTTGAGACAAAAATATAGTCGTGGCCGGTACCCTCATATAACAGTATAACAGCGGCGCCAGCGGAATGGACGCTACTGGACCTGCATTTTCTTATATTTTTTTCAATATTTACAGCCGCAATGTTTGTTGACATCAACTGATATCAAATAAATGCTCAATTTCGGCAAATATCTTCAATCACTTTCTTCGTTTTTATAGAGCGAGATATGAGGTCGTGGCCGGTACCCTTTAAAAAACTTGCCTCACAAAAACTGTTATACACTATAGGCTATTCACTATCCAGTGTATTATAGAGATCAGTGCGAAAAAGTCGGGTCGGTGAATTTGCTTGAAGGGAGAGACTCCGGAAAGGTTTATGTGGTGTAATCACTGATCTCTATAATACACTGGATACACTGATCTCTATATACACTGGATAGTGTAATTATACAAAATTTTAGAGGCAAAAATATAGTCGGGGCCGGTACCCTCATATAACAGTACAACAGCGGCGTCAGCGGTATGGACTGGACCTGGATTCAAAAATTGCCTTATAATAACTGTTATACACTATAGGCTATTCACTATCTGTATTATAGAGATAAGTGACTGGATAATGTATTCCCTCTAAAGTATAACAGTTTTTGTGACTCCAATTGAAGATGACAGTTGGGATGGCAGCTCCACTTTTTGAAATCTTCCGAGCACCAAAAAAATCATTTTGACGTAAGAATTTTATCTGTGAAAACAAAATAAAACTGATAGCTGAGATTTTCAAGCTACTTATTAGAATAAATTAAGCCATTTAAAACTTTCTGTTTGGTAGCCGCTGTTGCTGTTGACGGTGCTGTTGTTGTTCTAATCTCTTTCTCGCTTCACACTTATCGGTCACCGCAGGCATCTTCGATGGTGCCTAGAGAAACGGAGCTTGCTTCTGGGATTTGTAACCTCACTACCAGGATGAAACAGTGCATGTCTTTGTTTCTTTTTTTATGGTTCTCCCGAGGATGTCAGTGGATTGCAGTGGACCAACAGCTATTGCACCTGGTGGCTGGTATGCTAGCCACACTACCACTACTACTTTATTTTTGTGTGCATTATGAACTAGAATTCTTAATTCACAGGAGTTGGTTTCAGAAGCGGTCAGCCATTTGCTGATGGCAGGTTTGATACACGTATTTAAGGCTACCTGGGCCCTTATTATGAAATACGAAACGATCGGCAGAAAAAACGATTATGCGATTATGAGAAACGAGAATGCAATCAAGGAAATGTTGCCAAACAAAAATGAAATATAACATTTTTTTCAAACCGCAGCAAACTTCACACCTATTAGCAAATGTCAAAATACAAGTGTTTTTAAAATTTTATTTGCATTACTCAAAAAAAATGTTGGAACTTGGATTGGTTTCCACAAAAGACACAAGCAAATCCAATTGTTTGTCATTAGTTGGAGGCCTAGAAACATAAACGGGTCTTATTTTTTTTGTTTTTCACACTTTTATTTACTACATTTGATTCACATTTTTTAATTTCAATCAAAACAACCAAGGACCAAACAAAAACACAATTTTAACAAATGACAACAAATCCAAAACGAAAGCAAATGTCACTCGTTAATTTAAAATGAGTTTCGTTTTTATTAACGAGTATCGTTACTCGTAATCGCAAATAAAATACGAGTTTCGTTTTTTCTACTACCATTCTCGTTTCTCGTAATCGCCATTTAACGAATACGCGGTATTAACGATTATCGTTTTACATAATAAGCCCCCTGAACAGTATGGTGTAAGAAGTGCTTTAATACCTGTGTATTTGGCCAACGGTAAATCGAACAGCGATGGTTGATACCTTTTTGGAATCAGCAATTGATGAAACGAGTATCAAAATTTCTTGAAAAAGAATCACTATTAAAAAAAATGTACTCTTGGAACTCGCATATTGGAACCTGTATGCGTATTTTAAGAGTGCTTTTTCTCATTACAACTTTAAAAGATTTTAAAGCTTCTTTTAACAGCATTAAAGGCTGATTCCAATAAGGTATCATTCATCTCTGTACGGCTTACCGTTGGCCAGATACACTCCAAAACCTTTATAAATTTTCTTGATTTTTCCCATCATAAAGAAAAATCAAAAACGTTTTAGAGTGTATCTGACCAACGGTAAGTCGTACAGCGATGGTTGATATCTTTTTGGAATCAGCAATTGATGCTCTCAAAACGAGTATCAACATTTCTTGAAAGAGAATCACCATTAAAAAAATTTTAATTAAAAAAAACTTAAATAAAAAGCGCTTTTTCAAAAATATTAAAAAAAATTGTTTAATTTATTTCCTTTGAAGTTTTAACATAGTAAAAAACTTAACGTAAGCCAAAATTAGTAGTATTCAGTGCACCTATATTATGTTCATACCAACAGCACTTCCTCATAATTGTTGTATTATCCAAATACAATTCTATTTCGAATATAAGACTGCTGCTACGCACGGATGATAACCTTCATCTATCTTAATGATTGGTGTTTCAGAATCATTACTATCCCTGGAACACAAATAAAAATTGGCTTCGAGCATTTTCAGCAAGAGAGCTTAGGACATCCAAAGACGACACATTAGTTGCATTTGTTGAGTTCCTAAATATAGAAAGTGCATTATAGGCATTACAAAAACAAAGATTTCATATAAGGTGCTCTTAAATGATTTAAAATTAAAAAAAAAATTCCTTTTGGAAACATGGTTAAAAAGGAGATTAATTCAATTTTTCAGAAGTTTTTTTTATATGAAAATTTTTTGAAATCTTTGTTTGATTTGAAAATGGTTTTCAGAATCACTTAGGGGACTTAAAATGAAACTTAGAACCATTCCAACCATCCTTATAAACGTAATAGTTTTGAAACGATAGCGTGGTATATCTCCAATTTCAAGAAATTTCTTAAAACTAATAGAAATTTCCTGAAATTGGTAGATAAATAACGCTGTCTTTTCAAAACTATTAGGTTTATAAGGATGGCTGGAATGGTTCTAAGTTTCGTTTTAAGTGTTTCTGAAAACCATTTTCAAATCTAAAAAGATTTCAAAAAATTTCCATATAAAAGTTGGTAATTTCGGCATTTGCTTTAAAACTGAAAAATGCAGGAAATTGAGTGAATTGAGTTTCAATGCGATGTTTGGCTAAAAATTGTAAAGGTGTAAGGAAATCGGTTGCTTTTTCAAGTGGATCGTCTTGACGTTCGAGCTTTTCGGCGATCAATTCGGCCAACTGCGACTTCGTGACATTTCTTCAGAGAGTCACCCCATTTCCCAGACGCTGAAAGCCCAATGCACATTCTGTTTGGGACCACATACATTGCATTCCCACATGTATTTAGCGCACTTGGAGTTGATGTTCCTTAAAAACACATTTATCATCAAAACAACAAATATTTACTCGGTTATTGCAACAACCTCGGTGATTTTAATTAGTTGCGATAATCAAGAATGCACTGTATACTAATCCTTTAAAAGAAAAGAATTCGACATAAGTGTTCAGAGTTGATATCTCAAAGATTTTTCTCACTCAAAAAGTGAGCAAGCGAATCCAAGATTTCTTTTCCTCAGAGTTTTGACAGCAAAGCTAAGAAATTTTGCTAGGGAATCTGATCTCAGTTTCCTGAACTTCCCTGTTTACATTTATAATATTTGGCAAACTTTTGAGTCTGATTCCATCCGCAGCTCATTCTTATTGCGTTTTCGTTTGGTTATCCGGAAGAAGTCTTCAGAACTCCGATCCGGAATTCCAAACGAACAAGTTACAACACTTTTGACTATAAACTTTTTGTTTCATTGTATTTTTGAATCGTCAATTTAAAATTGTTTTCATTGTTTTTCATTATTTGTAAATATATTTGTGCGAACACTAATTTGGAATATTTTGGTTCTACCTATTTGCGAAGAAAATTGGGAGATAACATGTGCAGATAATCATGTTCCAAAATAGTGAATTAAATAAAGTAGTTCGAATTTAATTTCATAATTTGCAAACTTTCTTTATAAATTCCTAATTGAATTAAATAAAAAATTATAATTCACGGTTTTAACGTTAAAAGTGCATGTGCTCCAACTTCTGGTTTTGATTCTTACTTCAAATCCAGAATCGATTTTCTCTTCTTTTCAGAAGAACTGTTATTTAGTGCCAAACGAAGGATTTAAGAAGCATTCGGAATGCTTCTGATTCCCACTTTTGTTTGCTACATTTTCAATATTCAATTGACAAGAAAATACTTTAAAATCTTATAAAATACAGATTCCATATCTATAGGTGCCGATCATTGAAGATCTACCAGAATTGGTAAATGATGAATTTTCACTGTTTATGAAAAACACTTCCGAGAACATTAAAGATAGCAAGACAACACGTTTTCCATGAAATATGCATTAACATCATCACAAAACTCGACGAGAAACTTTCGGGAACACATATTACAGAAGTTTCTTCTGAACTCGGGATCGTGGTACCCACTCTTTTGGATCTCAGGTTTCCAATAAAATCCGAAGTTGATTTGGATGAAATGGAGCTTCACCTTAATGATCCGAAAAATATGAATATGATTTGGTATGTATACCTACATATCTTTCTTATTGCTTTAGGACGAGAGTGCACAATGAATAAAATAGTGGCGCTTAATTTTCCCATTTGGTTTTATTGTTTGAATTCATCGGTGTTGTTATTTTCGGTATTTTTAATTATTTTTTGTTTTATTTTGCTAATACCTATAGTTTTTTGAATATTTGGTGTTTGTATGTTGAATAAATGGTGTTTTTATGGTGATGTTTTTGTATTTATCTGAGCCATAAATGATTGAGAAAAATTTACACTATTAATGTGCTCTGCTTATGCAGACATTTTTTGATTTTTTTTTTCGCTTCACATAAACATTCTGCCGGCTCAAAAATCAACTAAAAATAGTATTTAAATAACATAAAAAACACCAATAAATAATGGATATGACCCAAGACTATATCGGATTTTTGGTGGTTTCGTTTTGCAGGTAGATTTTCAGTGTACCTATAGTGGCGAGATACACTTCGAAATGATTACCTCTCTAATTTTCTTTCAGGAAATGGTACCTATTTTAGATGCACTTTTCAACTGTATTGCTGGCAAATAAAAGCATTCGTTCCAACCTTGATGAGGACTGCATGAAACATTTATAGATATCTTTTGATTTTGGTTAACAACAAATTGTCCAGCAAAACACGAAATACATGTTTTACATTTTCAAAGTAAAGAAACTAGTCTAATGTAGAAATTCACACCAATGCACAGTTTCAAAGTCATGAAACTAGACAATTAGTATAAGCTTATTTGGATAAGCAAAGCACATTAAAAGTGTAAATTTTTCTCCATTATTTATGGCTCAGATAAATATATAAACATCACTATATTATTCAACATACAAACACCAAATATTAAAAAAAACAATAGGTATTAGCAAAATAAAACAAAAAATAATTAAAAATACCGAAAATAACAACACCGATTAATGCAAACAATAACAAAACCGGTAGAACGCAAATGGAAATGACAATTTAAGGTAGAACTAGAATAGGCGGAACCCAACGTACGTGGTCGTACGAAACCGAGCGAAAACAAGAAATTCATATGACGCACACATAAGTGCGATTTGGAACTTTTCGTTTAGTTTTCGTTAACTTTCGCCGTCGGACGTGAGAGCGCTCACCGACCGCTCTTTCGTACGTGGACTGACAGCTAGCTTCAAAAATCAAAAAAATCATTTCCAACCACTCAAGTGCATTATGGGTAACTTATGAATTTGACTTTTTGGAAAGCAACTTTTCGTTCGCTTTTGACACTAGCTTCCGACAGCTACCGCCTATTCTAGTTCTACCTTTATTCTAAATCAATTGACAGATTCACAGAAATATATTGCGAAAGAGGGTTAACGAAATTGATAGATATTTCAAACAGCCCTTCAAGCAAACGAGTCCGCTTTGGATCCGCGCACCTAGTAAACAACGTATGGATGACTCCGTATACGAATCCATACAAACTGCGTTTGTGGGCTCAAATTAGTATGTAAATTAGAATCACCACGGAACGGACTCATTTTGTGCATGTATAGTGAGAGAGAGAGCTTCCCATTTCACCATACTCAGCGAGAACCGAAACCAAATGGAATCCAGAACGGATCCAAAAAAATGAACGAACGATACAGGCGTTTTGTAGTTGAAGAATTATGCAATTTATTTTCTTCTATCGTTTGTATATAAATGAAACATCACGATTTATTTTGTATTTAATAATTAAATAATCAACTTTTGATTTTAAAATGATTTTCTTTCAGTAGGGAATTTTTATTAAACTGTTGCGCTGGGCACGAACGTGAACACATTGAAAAAAGTTAATTGTTTTTGTTGTCTTCTCCTTTGTTTTCAGTCCATAAAAAAAAACTCACCATTAGGGTATTGCATACATTCTCTCTTTCTCAGTAAAAAAAAGTACTCTCGATGTTCGTTCTTTTTTTGCATGCATATACAAAAAGTGTGCTAATGTGTGTATGACACTCCGTTTTGAAATGATCCAAGAAAGACCGAAAAAGCACTGATCTCTATATACACTGGATAGTGTATTCATACAAAATTTTTGAGACAAAAATATAGTCGTGGCCGGTACCCTCATATAACAGTATAACAGCGGCGCCAGCGGAATGGACGCTACTGGACCTGCATTTTCTTATATTTTTTTCAATATTTAGAGCCGCAATGTTTGTTGACATCAACTGATATCAAATAAATGCTCAATTTCGGCAAATATCTTCAATCACTTTCTTCGTTTTTATAGAGCGAGATATGAGGTCGTGGCCGGTACCCTTTAAAAAACTTGCCTCACAAAAACTGTTATACACTATAGGCTATTCACTATCCAGTGTATTATAGAGATCAGTGCGAAAAAGTCGGGTCGGTGAATTTGCTTGAAGGGAGAGACTCCGGAAAGGTTTATGTGGTGTAATCACTGATCTCTATAATACACTGGATACACTGATATCTATATACACTGGATAGTGTAATTATACAAAATTTTAGAGGCATAAATATAGTCGAGGCCGGTACCCTCATATAACAGTACAACAGCGGCGTCAGCGGTATGGACTGGACCTGGATTCAAAAATTGCCTTATAATAACTGTTATACACTATAGGCTATTCACTATCTGTATTATAGAGATAAGTGAATGGATAATGTATTCCCTCTAAAGTATAACAGTTTTTGTGACTCCAATTGAAGATGACAGTTGGGATGGCAGCTCCACTTTTTGAAATCTTCCGAGCACCAAAAAAATCATTTTGACGTAAGAATTTTATCTGTGAAAACAAAATAAAACTGATAGCTGAGATTTTCAAGCTACTTATTAGAATAAATTAAGCCATTTAAAACTTTCTGTTTGGTAGCCGCTGTTGCTGTTGACGGTACTGTTGTTGTTCTAATCTCTTTCTCGCTTCACACTTATCGGTCACCGCAGGCATCTTCGATGGTGCCTAGAGAAACGGAGCTTGCTTCTGGGATTTGTAACCTCACTACCAGGATGAAACAGTGCATGTCTTTGTTTCTTTTTTGATGGTTCTCCCGAGGATGTCAGTGGATTGCAGTGGACCAACAGCTATTGCACCTGGTGGCTGGTATGCTAGCCACACTACCACTACTACTTTATTTTTGTGTGCATTATGAACTAGAATTCTTAATTCACAGGAGTTGGTTTCAGAAGCGGTCAGCCATTTGCTGATGGCAGGTTTGATACACGTATTTAAGGCTACCTGGGCCCTTATTATGAAATACGAAACGAACGGCAGAAAAAACGATTATGCGATTATGAGAAACGAGAATGCAATCAAGGAAATGTTGCCAAACAAAAATGAAATATAACATTTTTTTCAAACCGCAGCAAACTTCACACCTATTAGCAAATGTCAAAATACAAGTGTTTTTAAAATTTTATTTGCATTACTCAAAAAAAATGTTGGAACTTGGATTGGTTTCCACAAAAGACACAAGCAAATCCAATTGTTTGTCATTAGTTGGAGGCCTAGAAACATAAACGGGTCTTATTTTTTTTGTTTTTCACACTTTTATTTACTACATTTGATTCACATTTTTTAATTTCAATCAAAACAACCAAGGACCAAACAAAAACACAATTTTAACAAATGACAACAAATCCAAAACGAAAGCAAATGTCACTCGTTAATTTAAAATGAGTTTCGTTTTTATTAACGAGTATCGTTACTCGTAATCGCAAATAAAATACGAGTTTCGTTTTTTCTACTACCATTCTCGTTTCTCGTAATCGCCATTTAACGAATACGCGGTATTAACGATTATCGTTTTACATAATAAGCCCCCTGAACAGTATGGTGTAAGAAGTGCTTTAATACCTGTGTATCTGGCCAACGGTAAATCGAACAGCGATGGTTGATACCTTTTTGGAATCAGCAATTGATGAAACGAGTATCAAAATTTCTTGAAAAAGAATCACTATTAAAAAAAATGTACTCTTGGAACTCGCATATTGGAACCTGTATGCGTATTTTAAGAGTGCTTTTTCTCATTACAACTTTAAAAGATTTTAAAGCTTCTTTTAACAGCATTAAAGGCTGATTCCAATAAGGTATCATTCATCTCTGTACGGCTTACCGTTGGCCAGATACACTCCAAAACCTTTATAAATTTTCTTGATTTTTCCCATCATAAAGAAAAATCAAAAACGTTTTAGAGTGTATCTGACCAACGGTAAGTCGTACAGCGATGGTTGATATCTTTTTGGAATCAGCAATTGATGCTCTCAAAACGAGTATCAACATTTCTTGAAAGAGAATCACAATTAAAAAAATTTTAATTAAAAAAAACTTAAATAAAAAGCGCTTTTTCAAAAATATTAAAAAAAATTGTTTAATTTATTTCCTTTGAAGTTTTAACATAGTAAAAAACTTAACGTAAGCCAAAATTAGTAGTATTCAGTGCACCTATATTATGTTCATACCAACAGCACTTCCTCATAATTGTTGTATTATCCAAATACAATTCTATTTCGAATATAAGACTGCTGCTACGCACGGATGATAACCTTCATCTATCTTAATGATTGGTGTTTCAGAATCATTACTATCCCTTTAACACAAATAAAAATTTGCTTCGAGCATTTTCAGCAAGAGAGCTTAGGACATCCAAAGACGACACATTAGTTGCATTTGTTGAGTTCCTAAATATAGAAAGTGCATTATAGGCATTACAAAAACAAAGATTTCATATAAGGTTCTCTTAAATGATTTAAAATTAAAAAAAAAATTCCTTTTGGAAACGTGGTTAAAAAGGAGATTAATTCAATTTTTCAGAAGTTTTTTTTATATGAAAATTTTTTGAAATCTTTGTTTGATTTGAAAATGGTTTTCAGAATCACTTAGGGGACTTAAAATGAAACTTAGAACCATTCCAACCATCCTTATAAACGTAATAGTTTTGAAACGATAGCGTGGTATATCTCCAATTTCAAGAAATTTCTTAAAACTAATAGAAATTTCCTGAAATTGGTAGATAAATAACGCTGTCTTTTCAAAACTATTAGGTTTATAAGGATGGCTGGAATGGTTCTAAGTTTCGTTTTAAGTGTTTCTGAAAACCATTTTCAAATCTAAAAAGATTTCAAAAAATTTCCATATAAAAGTTGGTAATTTCGGCATTTGCTTTAAAACTGAAAAATGCAGGAAATTGAGTGAATTGAGTTTCAATGCGATGTTTGGCTAAAAATTGTAAAGGTGTAAGGAAATCGGTTGCTTTTTCAAGTGGATCGTCTTGACGTTCGAGCTTTTCGGCGATCAATTCGGCCAACTGCGACTTCGTGACATTTCTTCAGAGAGTCACCCCATTTCCCAGACGCTGAAAGCCCAATGCACATTCTGTTTGGGACCACATACATTGCATTCCCACATGTATTTAGCGCACTTGGAGTTGATGTTCCTTAAAAACACATTTATCATCAAAACAACAAATATTTACTCGGTTATTGCAACAACCTCGGTCATTTTAATTAGTTGCGATAATCAAGAATGCACTGTATACTAATCCTTTAAAAGAAAAGAATTCGACATAAGTGTTCAGAGTTGATATCTCAAAGATTTTTCTCACTCAAAAAGTGAGCAAGCGAATCCAAGATTTCTTTTCCTCAGAGTTTTGACAGCAAAGCTAAGAAATTTTGCTAGGGAATCTGATCTCAGTTTCCTGAACTTCCCTGTTTACATTTATAATATTTGGCAAACTTTTGAGTCTGATTCCATCCGCAGCTCATTCTTATTGCGTTTTCGTTTGGTTATCCGGAAGAAGTCTTCAGAACTCCGATCCGGAATTCCAAACGAACAAGTTACAACACTTTTGACTATAAACTTTTTGTTTCATTGTATTTTTGAATCGTCAATTTAAAATTGTTTTCATTATTTTTCATTATTTGTAAATATATTTGTGCGAACACTAATTTGGAATATTTTGGTTCTACCTATTTGCGAAGAAAATTGGGAGATAACATGTGCAGATAATCATGTTCCAAAATAGTGAATTAAATAAAGTAGTTCGAATTTAATTTCATAATTTGCAAACTTTCTTTATAAATTCCTAATTGAATTAAATAAAAAATTATAATTCACGGTTTTAACGTTAAAAGTGCATGTGCTCCAACTTCTGGTTTTGATTCTTACTTCAAATCCAGAATCGATTTTCTCTTCTTTTCAGAAGAACTGTTATTTAGTGCCAAACGAAGGATTTAAGAAGCATTCGGAATGCTTCTGATTCCCACTTTTGTTTGCTACATTTTCAATATTCAATTGACAAGAAAATACTTTAAAATCTTATAAAATACAGATTCCATATCTATAGGTGCCGATCATTGAAGATCTACCAGAATTGGTAAATGATGAATTTTCACTGTTTATGAAAAACACTTCCGAGAACATTAAAGATAGCAAGACAACACGTTTTCCATGAAATATGCATTAACATCATCACAAAACTCGACGAGAAACTTTCGGGAACACATATTACAGAAGTTTCTTCTGAACTCGGGATCGTGGTACCCACTCTTTTGGATCTCAGGTTTCCAATAAAATCCGAAGTTGATTTGGATGAAATGGAGCTTCACCTTAATGATCCGAAAAATATGAATATGATTTGGTATGTATACCTACATATCTTTCTTATTGCTTTAGGACGAGAGTGCACAATGAATAAAATAGTGGCGCTTAATTTTCCCATTTGGTTTTATTGTTTGAATTCATCGGTGTTGTTATTTTCGGTATTTTTAATTATTTTTTGTTTTATTTTGCTAATACCTATAGTTTTTTGAATATTTGGTGTTTGTATGTTGAATAAATGGTGTTTTTATGGTGATGTTTTTGTATTTATCTGAGCCATAAATGATTGAGAAAAATTTACACTTTTAATGTGCTCTGCTTATGCAGACATTTTTTGATTTTTTTTTTCGCTTCACATAAACATTCTGCCGGCTCAAAAATCAACTAAAAATAATATTTAAATAACATAAAAAACACCAATAAATAATGGATATGACCCAAGACTATATCGGATTTTTGGTGGTTTCGTTTTGCAGGTAAAATTTTCAGTGTACCTATAGTGGCGAGATACACTTCCAAATGATTACCTCTCTAATTTTATTTCAGGAAATGGTACCTATTTTAGATGCACTTTTCAACTGTATTGCTGGCAAATAAAAGCATTTGTTTCAACCTTGATGAGGACTGCATGAAACATTTATAGATATCTTTTGATTTTGGTTAACAACAAATTGTCCAGCAAAACACGAAATACATGTTTTACATTTTCAAAGTAAAGAAACTAGTCTAATGTAGAAATTCACACCAATGCACAGTTTCAAAGTCATGAAACTAGACAATTAGTATAAGCTTATTTGGATAAGCAAAGCACATTAAAAGTGTAAATTTTTCTCCATTATTTATGGCTCAGATAAATATATAAACATCACTATATTATTCAACATACAAACACCAAATATTAAAAAAAACAATAGGTAACAACAAAAAATAATTAAAAATACCGAAAATAACAACACCGATTAATGCAAACAATAACAAAACCGGTAGAACGCAAATGGAAATGACAATTTATTCTAAATCAATTGACAGATTCACAGAAATATATTGCAAAAGAGGGTTAACGAAATTGATAGATATTTCAAACAGCCCTTCAAGCAAACGAGTCCGCTTTGGATCCGCGCACCTAGTAAACAACGTATGGATGACTCCGTATACGAATCCATACAAACTGCGTTTGTGGGCTCAAATTAGTATGTAAATTAGAATCACCACGGAACGGACTCATTTTGTGCATGTATAGTGAGAGAGAGAGCTTCCCATTTCACCATACTCAGCGAGTACCGAAACCAAATGGAATCCAGAACGGATCCAAAAAAATGAACGAACGATACAGGCGTTTTGTAGTTGAAGAATTATGCAATTTATTTTCTTCTATCGTTTGTATATAAATGAAACATCACGATTTATTTTGTATTTAATAATTAAATAATCAACTTTTGATTTTAAAATGATTTTCTTTCAGTAGGGAATTTTTATTAAACTGTTGCGCTGGGCACGAACGTGAACACATTGAAAAAAGTTAATTGTTTTTGTTGTCTTCTCCTTTGTAAAAAAAAGTACTCTCGATGTATCTATATATCTCTATATACACTGGATAGTGTAATTATACAAAATTTTAGAGGCAAAAATATAGTCGGGGCCGGTACCCTCATATAACAATACAACAGCGGCGTCAGCGGTATGGACTGGACCTGTATTCAAAAATTGCCTTATAATAACTGTTATACACTATAGGCTATTATTCACTATCTGTATTATAGAGATAAGTGACTGGATAATGTATTCCCTCTAAAGTATAACAGTTTTTGTGACTCCAATTGAAGATGACAGTTGGGATGGCAGCTCCACTTTTTGAAATCTTCCGAGCACCAAAAAAATCATTTTGACGTAAGAATTTTATCTGTGAAAACAAAATAAAACTGATAGCTGAGATTTTCAAGCTACTTATTAGAATAAATTAAGCCATTTAAAACTTTCTGTTTGGTAGCCGCTGTTGCTGTTGACGGTGCTGTTGTTGTTCTAATCTCTTTCTCGCTTCACACTTATCGGTCTTCGATGGTGCCTAGAGAAACGGAGCTTGCTTCTGGGATTTGTAACCTCACTACCAGGATGAAACAGTGCATGTCTTTGTTTCTTTTTTGATGGTTCTCCCGAGGATGTCAGTGGATTGCAGTGGACCAACAGCTATTGCACCTGGTGGCTGGTATGCTAGCCACACTACCACTACTACTTTATTTTTGTGTGCATTATGAACTAGAATTCTTAATTCACAGGAGTTTGTTTCAGAAGCGGTCAGCCATTTGCTGATGGCAGGTTTGATACACGTATTTAAGGCTACCTGGGCCCTTATTATGAAATACGAAACGAACGGCAGAAAAAACGATTATGCGATTATGAGAAACGAGAATGCAATCAAGGAAATGTTGCCAAACAAAAATGAAATATAACATTTTTTTCAAACCGCAGCAAACTTCACACCTATTAGCAAATGTCAAAATACAAGTGTTTTTAAAATTTTATTTGCATTACTCAAAAAAAATGTTGGAACTTGGATTGGTTTCCACAAAAGACACAAGCAAATCCAATTGTTTGTCATTAGTTGGAGGCCTAGAAACATAAACGGGTCTTATTTTTTTTGTTTTTCACACTTTTATTTACTACATTTGATTCACATTTTTTAATTTCAATCAAAACAACCAAGGACCAAACAAAAACACAATTTTAACAAATGACAACAAATCCAAAACGAAAGCAAATGTCACTCGTTAATTTAAAATGAGTTTCGTTTTTATTAACGAGTATCGTTACTCGTAATCGCAAATAAAATACGAGTTTCGTTTTTTCTACTACCATTCTCGTTTCTCGTAATCGCCATTTAACGAATACGCGGTATTAACGATTATCGTTTTACATAATAAGCCCCCTGAACAGTATGGTGTAAGAAGTGCTTTAATACCTGTGTATCTGGCCAACGGTAAATCGAACAGCGATGGTTGATACCTTTTTGGAATCAGCAATTGATGAAACGAGTATAAAAATTTCTTGAAAAAGAATCACTATTAAAAAAAATGTACTCTTGGAACTCGCATATTGGAACCTGTATGCGTATTTTAAGAGTGCTTTTTCTCATTACAACTTTTGATTAAAAGATTTTAAAGCTTCTTTTAACAGCATTAAAGGCTGATTCCAATAAGGTATCATTCATCTCTGTACGGCTTACCGTTGGCCAGATACACTCCAAAACCTTTATCAATTTTCTTGATTTTTCCCATCATAAAGAAAAATCAAAAACGTTTTAGAGTGTATCTGACCAACGGTAAGTCGTACAGCGATGGTTGATATCTTTTTGGAATCAGCAATTGATGCTCTCAAAACGAGTATCAACATTTCTTGAAAGAGAATCACCATTAAAAAAATTTTAATTAAAAAAAACTTAAATAAAAAGCGCTTTTTCAAAAATATTAAAAAAAAAGTTGTTTTATTTATTTCCTTTGAAGTTTTAACATAGTAAAAAACTTAACGTAAGCCAAAATTAGTAGTATTCAGTTCACCTATATTATGTTCATACCAACAGCTCTTCCTCATAATTGTTGTATTATCCAAATACAATTCTATTTCGAATATAAGACTGCTGCTACGCACGGATGATACCTTCATCTATCTTAATGATTGGTATTTCAGAATCATTACTATCCCTGGAACACAAATAAAAATTGACTTCGAGCATTTTCAGCAAGAGAGCTTAGGACATCCAAAGACGACACATTAGTTGCATTTGTTGAGTTCCTAAATATAGAAAGTGCATTATAGGCTTTACAAAAACAAAAATTTCATATAAGGTGCTTTTAAATGATTTAAAATTAAAAAAAAATTCCTTTTGAAAACGTGGTTAAAAAGGAGATTAATTCAATTATTCAGAAGTTACTTTTATATGGAAATTTTTTGAAATCTTTGTTTGATTTGAAAATGGTTTTCAGAATCACTTAGGGGACTTAAAATGAAACTTAGAACCATTCCAACCATCCTTATAAACGTAATAGTTTTGAAACGATAGCGTGGTATATCTCCAATTTCAAGAAATTTCTTAAAACTAATAGAAATTTCCTGAAATTGGTAGATAAATAACGCTGTCTTTTCAAAACTATTAGGTTTATAAGGATGGCTGGAATGGTTCTAAGTTTCGTTTTAAGTGTTTCTGAAAACCATTTTCAAATCTAAAAAGATTTCAAAAAATTTCCATATAAAAGTTGGTAATTTCGGCATTTGCTTTAAAACTGAAAAATGCAGGAAATTGAGTGAATTGAGTTTCAATGCGATGTTTGGCTAAAAATTGTAAAGGTGTAAGGAAATCGGTTGCTTTTTCAAGTGGATCGTCTTGACGTTCGAGCTTTTCGGCGATCAATTCGGCCAACTGCGACTTCGTGACATTTCTTCAGAGAGTCACCCCATTTCCCAGACGCTGAAAGCCCAATGCACATTCTGTTTGGGACCACATACATTGCATTCCCACATGTATTTAGCGCACTTGGAGTTGATGTTCCTTAAAAACACATTTATCATCAAAACAACAAATATTTACTCGGTTATTGCAACAACCTCGGTCATTTTAATTAGTTGCGATAATCAAGAATGCACTGTATACTAATCCTTTAAAAGAAAAGAATTCGACATAAGTGTTCAGAGTTGATATCTCAAAGATTTTTCTCACTCAAAAAGTGAGCAAGCGAATCCAAGATTTCTTTTCCTCAGAGTTTTGACAGCAAAGCTAAGAAATTTTGCTAGGGAATCTGATCTCAGTTTCCTGAACTTCCCTGTTTACATTTATAATATTTGGCAAACTTTTGAGTCTGATTCCATCCGCAGCTCATTCTTATTGCGTTTTCGTTTGGTTATCCGGAAGAAGTCTTCAGAACTCCGATCCGGAATTCCAAACGAACAAGTTACAACACTTTTGACTATAAACTTTTTGTTTCATTGTATTTTTGAATCGTCAATTTAAAATTGTTTTCATTATTTTTCATTATTTGTAAATATATTTGTGCGAACACTAATTTGGAATATTTTGGTTCTACCTATTTGCGAAGAAAATTGGGAGATAACATGTGCAGATAATCATGTTCCAAAATAGTGAATTAAATAAAGTAGTTCGAATTTAATTTCATAATTTGCAAACTTTCTTTATAAATTCCTAATTGAATTAAATAAAAAATTATAATTCACGGTTTTAACGTTAAAAGTGCATGTGCTCCAACTTCTGGTTTTGATTCTTACTTCAAATCCAGAATCGATTTTCTCTTCTTTTCAGAAGAACTGTTATTTAGTGCCAAACGAAGGATTTAAGAAGCATTCGGAATGCTTCTGATTCCCACTTTTGTTTGCTACATTTTCAATATTCAATTGACAAGAAAATACTTTAAAATCTTATAAAATACAGATTCCATATCTATAGGTGCCGATCATTGAAGATCTACCAGAATTGGTAAATGATGAATTTTCACTGTTTATGAAAAACACTTCCGAGAACATTAAAGATAGCAAGACAACACGTTTTCCATGAAATATGCATTAACATCATCACAAAACTCGACGAGAAACTTTCGGGAACACATATTACAGAAGTTTCTTCTGAACTCGGGATCGTGGTACCCACTCTTTTGGATCTCAGGTTTCCAATAAAATCCGAAGTTGATTTGGATGAAATGGAGCTTCACCTTAATGATCCGAAAAATATGAATATGATTTGGTATGTATACCTACATATCTTTCTTATTGCTTTAGGACGAGAGTGCACAATGAATAAAATAGTGGCGCTTAATTTTCCCATTTGGTTTTATTGTTTGAATTCATCGGTGTTGTTATTTTCGGTATTTTTAATTATTTTTTGTTTTATTTTGCTAATACCTATAGTTTTTTGAATATTTGGTGTTTGTATGTTGAATAAATGGTGTTTTTATGGTGATGTTTTTGTATTTATCTGAGCCATAAATGATTGAGAAAAATTTACACTTTTAATGTGCTCTGCTTATGCAGACATTTTTTGATTTTTTTTTTCGCTTCACATAAACATTCTGCCGGCTCAAAAATCAACTAAAAATAATATTTAAATAACATAAAAAACACCAATAAATAATGGATATGACCCAAGACTATATCGGATTTTTGGTGGTTTCGTTTTGCAGGTAAAATTTTCAGTGTACCTATAGTGGCGAGATACACTTCCAAATGATTACCTCTCTAATTTTATTTCAGGAAATGGTACCTATTTTAGATGCACTTTTCAACTGTATTGCTGGCAAATAAAAGCATTTGTTTCAACCTTGATGAGGACTGCATGAAACATTTATAGATATCTTTTGATTTTGGTTAACAACAAATTGTCCAGCAAAACACGAAATACATGTTTTACATTTTCAAAGTAAAGAAACTAGTCTAATGTAGAAATTCACACCAATGCACAGTTTCAAAGTCATGAAACTAGACAATTAGTATAAGCTTATTTGGATAAGCAAAGCACATTAAAAGTGTAAATTTTTCTCCATTATTTATGGCTCAGATAAATATATAAACATCACTATATTATTCAACATACAAACACCAAATATTAAAAAAAACAATAGGTAACAACAAAAAATAATTAAAAATACCGAAAATAACAACACCGATTAATGCAAACAATAACAAAACCGGTAGAACGCAAATGGAAATGACAATTTATTCTAAATCAATTGACAGATTCACAGAAATATATTGCAAAAGAGGGTTAACGAAATTGATAGATATTTCAAACAGCCCTTCAAGCAAACGAGTCCGCTTTGGATCCGCGCACCTAGTAAACAACGTATGGATGACTCCGTATACGAATCCATACAAACTGCGTTTGTGGGCTCAAATTAGTATGTAAATTAGAATCACCACGGAACGGACTCATTTTGTGCATGTATAGTGAGAGAGAGAGCTTCCCATTTCACCATACTCAGCGAGTACCGAAACCAAATGGAATCCAGAACGGATCCAAAAAAATGAACGAACGATACAGGCGTTTTGTAGTTGAAGAATTATGCAATTTATTTTCTTCTATCGTTTGTATATAAATGAAACATCACGATTTATTTTGTATTTAATAATTAAATAATCAACTTTTGATTTTAAAATGATTTTCTTTCAGTAGGGAATTTTTATTAAACTGTTGCGCTGGGCACGAACGTGAACACATTGAAAAAAGTTAATTGTTTTTGTTGTCTTCTCCTTTGTAAAAAAAAGTACTCTCGATGTATCTATATATCTCTATATACACTGGATAGTGTAATTATACAAAATTTTAGAGGCAAAAATATAGTCGGGGCCGGTACCCTCATATAACAATACAACAGCGGCGTCAGCGGTATGGACTGGACCTGTATTCAAAAATTGCCTTATAATAACTGTTATACACTATAGGCTATTATTCACTATCTGTATTATAGAGATAAGTGACTGGATAATGTATTCCCTCTAAAGTATAACAGTTTTTGTGACTCCAATTGAAGATGACAGTTGGGATGGCAGCTCCACTTTTTGAAATCTTCCGAGCACCAAAAAAATCATTTTGACGTAAGAATTTTATCTGTGAAAACAAAATAAAACTGATAGCTGAGATTTTCAAGCTACTTATTAGAATAAATTAAGCCATTTAAAACTTTCTGTTTGGTAGCCGCTGTTGCTGTTGACGGTGCTGTTGTTGTTCTAATCTCTTTCTCGCTTCACACTTATCGGTCTTCGATGGTGCCTAGAGAAACGGAGCTTGCTTCTGGGATTTGTAACCTCACTACCAGGATGAAACAGTGCATGTCTTTGTTTCTTTTTTGATGGTTCTCCCGAGGATGTCAGTGGATTGCAGTGGACCAACAGCTATTGCACCTGGTGGCTGGTATGCTAGCCACACTACCACTACTACTTTATTTTTGTGTGCATTATGAACTAGAATTCTTAATTCACAGGAGTTTGTTTCAGAAGCGGTCAGCCATTTGCTGATGGCAGGTTTGATACACGTATTTAAGGCTACCTGGGCCCTTATTATGAAATACGAAACGAACGGCAGAAAAAACGATTATGCGATTATGAGAAACGAGAATGCAATCAAGGAAATGTTGCCAAACAAAAATGAAATATAACATTTTTTTCAAACCGCAGCAAACTTCACACCTATTAGCAAATGTCAAAATACAAGTGTTTTTAAAATTTTATTTGCATTACTCAAAAAAAATGTTGGAACTTGGATTGGTTTCCACAAAAGACACAAGCAAATCCAATTGTTTGTCATTAGTTGGAGGCCTAGAAACATAAACGGGTCTTATTTTTTTTGTTTTTCACACTTTTATTTACTACATTTGATTCACATTTTTTAATTTCAATCAAAACAACCAAGGACCAAACAAAAACACAATTTTAACAAATGACAACAAATCCAAAACGAAAGCAAATGTCACTCGTTAATTTAAAATGAGTTTCGTTTTTATTAACGAGTATCGTTACTCGTAATCGCAAATAAAATACGAGTTTCGTTTTTTCTACTACCATTCTCGTTTCTCGTAATCGCCATTTAACGAATACGCGGTATTAACGATTATCGTTTTACATAATAAGCCCCCTGAACAGTATGGTGTAAGAAGTGCTTTAATACCTGTGTATCTGGCCAACGGTAAATCGAACAGCGATGGTTGATACCTTTTTGGAATCAGCAATTGATGAAACGAGTATAAAAATTTCTTGAAAAAGAATCACTATTAAAAAAAATGTACTCTTGGAACTCGCATATTGGAACCTGTATGCGTATTTTAAGAGTGCTTTTTCTCATTACAACTTTTGATTAAAAGATTTTAAAGCTTCTTTTAACAGCATTAAAGGCTGATTCCAATAAGGTATCATTCATCTCTGTACGGCTTACCGTTGGCCAGATACACTCCAAAACCTTTATCAATTTTCTTGATTTTTCCCATCATAAAGAAAAATCAAAAACGTTTTAGAGTGTATCTGACCAACGGTAAGTCGTACAGCGATGGTTGATATCGGTGTTGTTATTTTCGGTATTTTTAATTATTTTTTGTTTTATTTTGCTAATACCTATAGTTTTTTGAATATTTGGTGTTTGTATGTTGAATAAATGGTGTTTTTATGGTGATGTTTTTGTATTTATCTGAGCCATAAATGATTGAGAAAAATTTACACTTTTAATGTGCTCTGCTTATGCAGACATTTTTTGATTTTTTTTTTCGCTTCACATAAACATTCTGCCGGCTCAAAAATCAACTAAAAATAATATTTAAATAACATAAAAAACACCAATAAATAATGGATATGACCCAAGACTTGTTACAATCCTCTGAAAATTAAAATAAAATGAATTTTAAGTAATAAAAAAAAAACATGAATTTGTTTTTTTTTACCTATAGAAACCTCCGTTGAAGAAATTCTCCTTGGCAGAGGTACCGGATTGACTTCGGGAATCTGAAATATATAAAGAAAACAATGAAACAAATTACGAGATTTAAACATGCAAACAATAAAGAAAGATAAGCTAAAATTAAATCTACGATAATTATAACAAATAAAAAGAAATTAAAACAAATCTACAACTAAAGAACTAAAACATTCATGCATTGTCGTCTCGCCGCCATGAGTATCATTGCTGTTGTGTTGTGGCTTTGCGGGATGGATAACGAAAGATGAATGAAATATAGTACAGAATATAGTCATATAGTAGAGGCGAGATAGCCATAGCTTTGTTCCACACCCAATAGAGAATTTCCTGCAAACGTCAGATGAACAAGTAGGCATTTAGGGTGATTAATCTAGAATTGAGGTTTTTTGTGGTCGTAACACATTAAGGCGAGATTTTTAGGCTCAAGGATGAATAGATGGGGTAACCACATTTAAAAAAAAAAGGTTAATTGCGGACGAAATAGGTTTATGAGTGGAACCTATTTAGTTCCACAAAGTAAATCAATTTGGAACCTAGGGGTAGTACCAGATCGGTAAGGTAGGTCTCCGGGTCATTGAGAGCGAATAGGTTTTACCTCTAGATCGCTGCAGAGTAAAAAGAACCGAAAAGGGGTTAAGCTCAGCAAGTTGTTGGTAGCTTGATACGGAAAATAATAAGCGGTTTGGCCAGCGAGCGGTACTCGGATGTATGTGTAGGTAGACATTGTAGGAAGGTAGGGTAGGAATTTGGAGACAGATTTCGGCTAACCAATTAGCTCAAAACCGTGGTAGAGGCAAGTCTAGTGTAGAAAGTTTGCCGACAGTTAAGAAAAAAAAGCAATTAGCAAAGTGACAAAGTCGATTGAGGAGTTTGTGTGTAAAGGCAGTGCGGATTCAAATACGAACCAATAGTTTTTTTTTGAAAAAGTGAATTCGTAAGCCGTTGGAGGAATTCATCGAAAATATTAATTATAATATTTAAAATATTATAATTAAAATATATTACCCGGTGAGTGATAATGTTAATTATATCAAAGAAAAATATCTAAAAATTAGCTAGCTGTTTTTTTTTGAGTTAAGAATATATGTATTAAAATACTGATATATATATGTGACCTTTAAACAGGTTGCAAAGGAGCTATATATATATATATATACCTATCCTCGTTCAAAAAAAAAATTGGAAAGGAAAATTGTAAAGGAAGCAAGGAGTTTTCGTTGTTTAAATAAAAGGTGAGAGTTGAAAGTTTTTTTTCTTTGATAACAATTAGGAATATGAAGTAATTAGCGATATTTTAGTTTTGTGGGCCTGGTTTGAAAACGAAATCGTTTTGGGCAGTTGGTATAAAATCATTTAACTAGAATAAGGGGTGAGTTAATTTTTTTTGTACGTAAGATTTTTTTTATTAACAATAGAAAGTTTAGATAGCCGACGAAGAAAAAGAATTTTGGCGGTCGCCGACTAAAGAAGAGTAGTGACCGCCGAGAGTTTGTTGGTAATTGTTGGAGAATTGTCTTTTGCTTCACTATCGACCACATTCAGAACGCGCCCAAATCAAGAATTCGCGATACTGGTGAAGAAACGGAACGCCGATAAAGTGGCCGAATAATTGAAGAAAACCCCGGAAAATTATTTGGCACGGCAGTTTACTACTACAGGGGGGCATCCTAAATTTTAAGAAAAAAAAAATATATAAGAAAAAGAAAATTAAATTTTTTTGGCGTGAAGGATAGGGTTTCATTATTTATAGTTAAAAAAAAAAAAAAGGGAACGGTTATGTTTTAAGTAATGTTAATATATTAAAAAAAAAAAAAAAAAGAATTAAGAAGTAAAACTAATCAAAAGAAAAGAGAAAAAAAAAAAAGGAGAAACTCCGTTAAGCAAGAAGGGGGAAGGACAGTTACTCCAACCTAACCGCGCTTTCTACTGGGCCGCTTACGGTCGCGTCAGCCATTTTGGGTTTCTTTCGGAAGGCTAATGCCTATCAAGAGCTCTTTTTAGGTAGGGCCAACGAAATCGTCAACGAGTAGTTTTTTTTCTTCCTCAGAAAGGAGGAGGCTAGCAAACGAAAGCGTCTAGGAGGGGGCGAGGTAGGGGCTGAAGCCACTTACAGCTTTTCTTCTTTCTTTCCTGCCGTTTTAGGGGCCTTCCGCTCTCTCAAAAAGATATATCCAAAGAAAAGAAAATTTAAAAGAAAATACCCATAAAAACAATAAAAAAAAAAAACTAACAACAAAAAAAAAAACCTAAAAGAAAAAGGAAAACAAAAAAAAATCAAAAAAAAAATTCAATACATATTTTAGTTTATTTATTTATTATTATTTAGATTCCACAGGAATTCCGCTCGTTAAGAGTTAATATTTATATATTCTTGCTTATTTTTGTTTGTTCTTTAAAATACAATTTTTGTTTAAATATATTTATTTAAGCGTTTAAACTTTCTGTATAAATTCATCTTTAAGGTATTTAACCAAATCTGTGTAAATTTTCCCAATAGCGATATTCTTATTCATCCGTTCGGGAATGGTAGACATTCTAGAGTTTTTGTTTAAATAAAATATGTTTGTAATTCACGCCAACCGATATAGTCTTTTACTAAGTGGTAAAAACCACTTAATGGCATTTTAAGATAACTTTTCAGGGGGTGGAAGGGGTGGCTAAAATACTTTCGTGAGAGGATAGACTGAGGGTGACTTCCGTGCTCCGTATACGGGGGGCCTGAAAATTCCCGCCACGGGCTCCAGGAAGGGAGGGCGGCGTACCTGTACAACATCAGCAGCTACGATGGATTGGTAAGAGTTTGTCGGTAAGCGAATCGCAACGTAAGAGTGGTGGTGGTTTTATTTGTCGTTGTTTTTTTTGGTTTTGGCACGATCTATGTATTTTTGTTGTTGGCCCGGTCTGATTTTGGGACAAGATCCCCCCCACATCCGGCGAGCTAAGCCGAGTGTCGCCAGCGTGCCAGGTCCCACGGTCAGACATCCCTCTCCCCCGTTCAGGGTACTCTCTTCTTTTAACTTACCTCCTTATCCTATGCCATTTTTATCGTCCTTTTTTTGGTACATCCAATTCTAGCACTTGTTCTTTATAAGGTATTTCTGAATTCGTATCAGGTCTTCCTATTCCCTTTCCTTTCTTTTGTATCTCCCACCTACCATTTCATCGGCCTACCTTTATCTTCGACTTCGGTTTTCGTCCACTACCTATCGCTGTAACTTCAACCGCTATTTGTCTTCCTCTTCAAATCCTGAACGGTTTCCTGTCATTCACCCATCCTCTATCCTGTTTCCTACCGATCCGACGTTTACCTTCCTGCCTATACCCTATTTCCCATACTCACCTCTTTCCTAATAAGTCCCCAGCAACAAATGGCGCCCATTCGTGTAGTCCTAGTCTGTTGTCCCTAACCCTTATCCATTCAGTTATTTTGATCTCGGTATCATCATTTCGTTCAGCGTAGGTCATGATCCAGGATTGCTATTTAGAATGCCTGATCATTTGCGGCGTGGAGCGGAGTGGTGTCAGCGAGAGGAGAATGTTCTGATGAAATTCATTTTATGTTCGCCTTCGGGACAGGTTCGGAAAGTTCTGCAAGTCTTCATATAGAAGGTTCTCAAACGTACTGTTGAATTGCGGCGGGGTTTCCGGACGTGACACCGAGGGCAACTGCTACATAGGTTCTCAATTGGTGTAGCTTCTGGAGCGGGATGACCCGTATGTCGTGACCAGGGATAGCTCTTGAGAATGCCGGGTCAATAGCGACGGGATATCTTGATTCGGCAACAGCATCAAGAGCGAACTACCAGTGTGTTTATGTGTTCCTCCCCTCAGTTGGTGGTGCTACAGGAGTAAGGTGAATCGTATGACTTGTTTGGGATTGCTCCTCAGAATGCCCAATCAATTGCGACGAGTCACAATAGGTCCGATGGCAACGTCAAGTGAGAGCTAGTTACGTATTTATGTCGTTTTTTTTTTTATGTTTCGCTTACCCGACACACTTCGACAATTAAGAAGCACACGGAAGTTACCTTAAGATTTAAGTCCACATTACCAGAAAAGAAAATAACCTCCGAAGACAGCAGCCCCCTACACCCCCGCACATTATGAAAATAAAACAACAATCAAAACAAATAGGAAAAAAATTTAATAAAGTAATCATCACTCAACACCAACTATAAGTAATAACATAGGTACAGATATAAAAATCAGTTAATTTAGAAGACAAGCATAATAAAGCTTATTGGTAAAATTTTTTTTGTTTATCTGCCCGCTGGGTGGTACAGTACCAAGATATCGGAAAATAATCAAATTTTTAAACTTATTGTGGAATAACATTAACATGTTCACATTAGTGATTGGATAGGTTGTTATATACTTGTGTCATTTGTCATAGATAGATTTTTTTTAAATTTAGTTAAACAGGTATAGTGAAGTTTTGATTTTGCTCTCAAAAAGATACATTCTACTTTTTAAGATCGGCTGACAGCAGCCCTAGATACAAGCAAACAAACAGTTAAAATAACTTTGAATTGATTTATCTGAGAAATTTAAACCTAGTAAGATTCATTTAACGTCAAATCATTAGTATTAAGGTTTTCAGTTACAGTAAGTAAGTAGGTTGTACTAATAGAGATACCAAAAAGTTGATAAATTTTGTTTTTAGGTAATATAAATTGTGTTTTTGATAATAGTATACATTTCGTTTTAGGTTATATACATTTAGTTTTAGGTAATATACATATTTTTCTTAGGTAATATACATTTTGGTTTTTAGATAATTTATTCAGAATTTGTTTTCTTTAAGTGGATAAAGTACATATTTCATTGGTGAAAATCTGCTTTGTAGCCGCATCACGGGTCCGAGGTTTAAAGAAGGTTTCGTCCAGGGGATGCATCCTAGCAAAAAAGAAAACAAAATTAATAAACGTTTAGAGATAACCAGAAATAGGATAGTAACGAGATCATTAGCGAAGAAAAACTTAATAAAAACAATCGACATGTCGTTAGTACAGCATTCTCCGGTTAATAAAGCCAAAAAAGCAACAGCTTCCGAAGCAGCTATAGACAATGTTACAAATTTTCTTCCACCAGTACCACCCAAACCCTCAAGTAAAACTCCTAGCACAGCTACGATACCATCTCCGGCTTTTAGCAGCCTAACGGGGTTAGAGTCTCCGCCCTTTGGGGGGCGGTCGAGGGGTTCAGACACTTTGATTCAGCGAACTGAACATAATCTTAATCCAATTTCAGCATTGAGGGAAATGGCGTTGGGTTTAGATAACGAAAATGTACCAAGTACAATACCGAGAGCCCTGTCAGGAGGGCCGAGAGATTCCCTGTTAGATCAGGCTTATGAACCAATCGATTGGGACATTGATCCTACGTCCGGACCTAGTAATTTTCAAGAGGAGCGGTTGGTTGAAGAAGCTACAGCTCAGAGGCAAGGGGGGTTTAATAGTCGATCAGTTCGTTACGAATTAGATATGTTTTTAAGTTCGAGACCAACAGACGCCCTACATAATAAGGGAATTGAGGCAGACAAAGTCGTCTCATGGCGGTCAAACCTTCACGGTGAAAATTTACTGATGGGAACGGGAGCGAAGCCGAAGGCTACAAATCCAGCTCCAATACCAGCTGGTGGTAATACCTACCAGATACCTAAGCCACCCGTACCTCAACAGGTCGTTCAGACAAGAGAGGCCCCTAGTGGGCAATTACACAACAACAATAATAATACCAAGGTCATATCTAAGGAACAGCTTAACATTTCAGCTGAGTTAAAAACCGTCATAAATTTG
The DNA here is from genome assembly GCA_929447395.1 of Epistrophe grossulariae. Classification (NCBI taxonomy): domain Eukaryota; kingdom Metazoa; phylum Arthropoda; class Insecta; order Diptera; family Syrphidae; genus Epistrophe; species Epistrophe grossulariae. Next base: position 94,745,190 of record OV839566.1, read on the forward strand.
GCGGTAGTGCAAGCGTATGAATCATACACAAATTCGTTAAAAGAAGATCTGTCGGAGTCATTGAAACAGGAGGTCAGGAAAAACTTCCTAGAATTTATGGGGGACATTAACAGAACCGTCCGCGCTGAGCCGCCATTGGAGGAAAGATCTCCGAAGCCGCCGGTCGGTGGGCCAAGGTCTCGTCCTAACCAATATGATAAAACCGTCCCGAAAGAACGAGAACACCAATATTTTGACGTTAGATATGGTGACGCAAAAGATGGATGTCCTGAATATTCAAACCGTCGACGGGTAGAAGGGAATTTCGAGAGACACCAGGGGGGAAGCCAGACTGGTTGGCCTTCGAATTGTCCTCAGCATTCGGGGAATCCTCCCGGTTGGTGGTATCGGCAGCCCGATTATCAGCCACATAGGGGGGCCAGGATACCCATTAAAATGGATAAGTGGGGGCTTAAATTTGATGGAAAGCCGGAAAAACTGACTGTGGAGGATTTCATCTTCCGGGTAGAGATTCTGCAATACCAGCACGGCTGTACCTGGGTTGAGATTCTGCGCGATTTCCACCTCCTTCTCTCGGGCACTGCTAATGACTGGTATTGGCAATTCCAACGGTCAAATTATAGCCCCGATTGGTCAACACTTAGAGACGCCTTAATGCGTCAATTCAAAAATTCAAAGACGGATCTTGATATCATGAGGGATATAATGGACCGCCAGCAAGGTGCCTGGGAGACTAGTGAGGATTACTTTGCGGCAGTTAATAAACTCAGGTCTCAGCTAAGGATGCAGATCCCGGAAGGGGAGCTGGTCCGCGTGCTGAAAGGTAATTTAAATGAGCGCATAAAACGGCTGGTGTACCCTCAGGCAATCTTCTCATTAGACCAACTAAGAATCGCATGTAAGGACGCAGAACGTGCATTCTCGGATCGGGGAAGGGATGGGCCGAAGCCAAATCGACCGCCGGCTCGGCATTTGGCCAACGAATTGGATTTTGTCGATGACCCTCCTATAAGTCAGGAAGAAAATCTTGCGGCCTTTCACCACTCGGGGGCTAGGCAGAAAAACGGACAGGAGTACGCAGGGGTAAGGTCTTTGACCTGCTGGAACTGCCGAATTTCAGGGCATTCCTTTATGGACTGTCCTTCGTCAGTGAGAAACATATTTTGTTACAGATGCGGGCAAGAAGGAGTTATAACACCGAAATGCCGCATATGTAACCCGGAAAACCGATTGAGGAGCGCGGCGCCTTTGGGGGAGCCGCGTTCGACTCAGAACCCCCAAGAAAACCTACAAAAGAAATAAATAAAGAAACAGAGAGTAAAATAAAAATATTAGAAAGGAATAGAGAGTTAGGACCTGAAAGGAAAGGAAATATTAGAGAAGTAAAACCCTTGCATGTTAGAGTGAAGGAATATAATATGGCGAGAGAAAGGATTTTTAATGGAAAGGTCAATGGGAGTTCAAAGAGAATTTTAAAAACCCGCGAAAGGTACAATTTAAGGAAAAACACCAGGAAGCAGATTTCGTCATCAGTCGTCGATACTAGCACTGACCCCAGACCTTATGCCACAATTGTCTTGGCTGGGAAGGAAATGTTAGGCCTATTAGACAGTGGGGCCAGCGTTAGTATTTTAGGAAAAAATTGTATTTCTTTGGTAGAATCTTTAGGTATACGGATACAGCCATACAAATCAGGCGTTAAAACGGCTGATGGGAAAAACCAAGCCATAATCGGCAAGATTAGTTCAGAGATAGAATATAAGGATCAAAAACACGTAATTTCTTTTTTTCTGGTTCCGAATTTGGACCAAGAGGTATACCTTGGGGTCGATTTTTGGAAAGCATTTCACATAGCCCCGAATGTCGTAAGCTCCGTCTCAATTCTGGACGAGGCTGGAGAGGTGAGGAACGCTCATCAGCTTTCATTAGAGCAGCGGGCTGAGTTGGAAGCAGTCAAGGGGAAATTTTTAGATTTTGACCGACATGGTCTTGGTAAGACGTCACTAATGGAGCACGTCATAGATACCGGGGATGCGAGTCCTGTCAAGCAGCGTCACTACCCTGTATCTCCGGCGGTGCAAGCCCTTTTGTATCAGGAGTTAGACAGAATGTTGAAGCTCGGCGTTATAGAGGAGAGTGAGAGCCCTTGGTGCTCGCCTGTTGTCCTGATCAAGAAGACAGGTGAAGACGGTACCATAAAATATCGTTTTTGCCTGGATTCTCGTAAGGTCAACGCGTTAAGTAAGAAGGATGCCAACCCACTTCCTCATATCGACGGGCTTCTCAGTCGTTTACCGGACACCTACTATATTAGTAGCGTTGATCTGAAGGATGCATTCTGGCAGATACCGCTGGAGATGCAGAGTAGGGAGAAAACTGCGTTTGCGGTACCGGGAAGACCCTTGTACCAGTTTACGGTCATGCCCTTTGGGTTGTGTAATGCAGCCCAAAGGTTGTGCCGTTTAATGGACAAGGTGATTCCTGCACGACTCAGGGATCGCGTTTTCGTCTATCTGGACGACCTGCTCATAATAGCCCCAGATTTCAAAACCCATATCGCCCTGTTAGATCAGGTGGCCGAATGCCTTCGTAAGGCGAACCTCACCATCAACGTGAAGAAATCCAGATTCTGCTTTAAAGAGCTGAAGTATCTGGGCTTCATCGTTGGTGGTGGGAAGTTGAAAACGGACCCGGCCAAGGTGGAAGCAGTGGTGGATTTTCCACTGCCGAAGAACCCGAGGCAGGTTCGTCGGTTGCTTGGTCTGGCGGGGTGGTATAGGCGTTTTATACGAGATTTTTCTACCTTGACTGCCCCTCTAACAGATACTCTGAAAAAGAAAAATGAGAAGTTTCGAATGACGGAAGAAGCGATAGCTGCATTTGAAGCATTGAAAGTAGCGCTAACCACCGCTCCGGTTCTCACGCATCCCGATTTCACTCGAAAATTCTACATTCAGTGCGATGCTTCCGAGTCCGGAATTGGGGCGGTGCTGTTCCAAAAGAACGACGCCGACGAAGAATTTCCAGTGTCATACTTTTCACAGAAACTAAATGCGTGTCAACGGAATTATAGTGTGACCGAGAAAGAGTGTATGGCCGCAGTCATGGCGGTGAAAAAGTTCAGGCCCTATGTCGAGGGTATGGATTTTACGATCATCACCGACCACTCCAGCCTTAAGTGGCTGATGAATATGAAAGACCTTAATGGTAGACTGGCTAGGTGGAGTCTCGATCTTCAATCTTTTACCTTCGACATAGAGCACAGAAAAGGCTCACTGAATGTCGTGCCAGACACCCTTTCTCGGGCACACTTGGATAGCCTAGATATTGCCGAAGTTGCACCCTTAGTGGATTTGGAGTCGGAAGAGTTTCGCTCGGAAGAGTATTTAGACCTCATTAAAACAATTCAAAGTCGAACTGAAGAGTTACCAGATTTAAAGATTGAGGACAACTTTGTGTATAAACGATCCTTCCCCGTAAGTGTTGATGAGTCCTTAGTAAGCCATACATGGCGTTTGTGGGTCCCGTCAGGACTCACTGAAGAGATTATACGCCATGCGCACGAACCACCGCGAGTTGGCCATGGTGGAATTGCAAAAACCTTGCACCGCATAAGGCAGCATTTATTTTGGCCTAACATGACTGTTCAAATAAAGAATTTCATATCTCAATGTGCAATATGCAAGCAGAGCAAATCGACCAATCAGATCCTTCGACCACCCATTGATTCCAATTATGTAACCGACCTGCCATTCCAAAAATTATTTATCGATTTCTTGGGTCCGTACCCAAGATCAAGAACAGGTAATGCTTATGTATTTGTAGTCCTCGATCATTTGTCCAAGTACGTGTTCTTGAAGCCTTTGCGTTCAGCGAATACAACCAGTGTGATTAAGTTTTTGAAAAATGAAATTTTTAATGCGTTTGGAGTACCCGAAGTCATTCATTCCGATAACGGTAAGCAATTTGTAGCTAAGGAGTTTCAAAATCTTCTCCAGAGTTATGGAATTCGTCATTTTAAAACAGCCAACTATTCGCCTCAGTCCAACGCTTCCGAAAGAGTTAATAGGACACTATTAGCGGCTATACGCTCCTACTTAAAAGACGATCAACGCGACTGGGATATTCACATTAGTGAGATCGCATGCGCGTTGAGAAGTTCGGTACACTCTTCGACTGGCGTGTCACCATACTTCACTCTTTTCGGGGTGAATATGATGACACACGGCAAGAGTTACAAGCTAGTCGACAAGCTGAAAGCCATAGACGATGGTGAACTTCTAACTCTCCCGAGGCATAACCGACTGCAGTGCATACGCGAAAAAGTAAAAGAAAATATCATTAAGGCAAATGAAAAAAGCGCGAAAACTTACAATATCCGTAGTCGTAATGTTCATTTCGTACCCGGGCAAGAGGTGTTTCGACGGAATTTTGTTCTAAGCGATTCATCGAAATACCTATCGTCGAAACTTTGCCCGAAATTTGTGAAATGCCGAGTCATTAAATGTATAGGTAAGAACATGTACGAATTGGAAAATCTTTCGGGCAAAAAGATAGGAATATTCCACGCAAAGGACATGAAGCAATAAATGATCTGTGATATACTAAGTACCTGATAGGCTAGCGTTACCATAGAAACTTTTTTCGTTGTGCCATACCCCGGATCCGGTCCATTTTTAGGTTATATACTTGTTATTGATTCATAGTTTATTTATTTATTTACAGAGATTTTATTTATTTAGGTAATTTAGTTAAAATTATATATTCAATTATTTATTATGGTGGTGGGTATTTATTTATTAAGTTAGTATATTTTATTTATTATTTGTTATTTTATTGATTAGTGGTGGTGGGCCTTCCAGCTAATTGTTAACCCTAATTATTTATTTTTAACATAGATTTTTCTCTACTACCATAATTTGTGTATTTTTAACCATAATTCGTTTATTCACAATTCCATAAAATGGATGGTCATTGATCTATTCATGCATTGCTACACCTTATTTTTTTTTGGATCGTGTAACTATTTACTTATTCATTTTGTATTTTTGAGGCTTAATTATAAAAGTATATAAGTTTTTGTTAATTATTGCGTTTTTATTTATTTGTTTTTTGTAACGTTTCCTATTTATTTAGTTAAGTATTTATTCTTCCTAATAGTTAGTTTAATTAGTAAGTTTTTCTATCAAATTATAAAATGAAAAAAAAAAAAGAAAAAAAATCATATTCCTTTATCTAAGAATTGATTTATTTGTGAGTGGTGGTGGGTTATTGGTTCGAATATTGTATTATAAATGGTTATTTATTTATTTATATATATGTGTATAGAGTATAATATATTTATTAAATTTCATTTAGTTAAAATAAGGTATTATAGACCAGCAAACAAACTCATATAGTAGGCGTGTTAATTCACATCTAATCTTAGGGATAGTGAAATAACCTCGCATGTCAACAAAGATCGCGATGTAGGTAGTTATTTAGAAATAATGAAATGCAAAAAAAAAAATAAAAACGGAAAAGAAAGACATAGAAAAGAATATAATCGGTATTAGGAAAATGAATAATTGCGCGAAATCAGTTTCGCTAAACATAATCGCATAACACAGAAGCGAAATTGATTATGCGATACAGGAAGCAAGCTGTAGCTATGTGATGTAGTTCTCGTACCTAACGTCTCACAAAAAAAAAATTTTCAACTGAGCTTAGAATAATTAACAGTCAAAGCGCAAAACTTAGTGGAATGAATGTAAAATACTACCAGAAATTCAATTTATTTACATTCAGTGTTAATTTCGCACATTTTATCACTTTGGTTTGGGTACACGACAGGAAAATTTCTTTTTTTTGTTGTCAAATAAACAGAGCCATGGTGGCTGAGGAAGAAAATTGAGAATGAAAAAAATTCACTGCCCAAGTTTGATTTTCGTCCCACTGAAAAACAAATTTCTGAGCACTCTGACCTATTGCAATAAGCTACAATCATGTTCACAGTTCTTCAATGCAGCTCCACTAAGAAATAAAATTTACGTCACCTTAGCGACGTCGTTTGAAACCTCAACAAAAAAAAAAAACTAAAAAAAAGAAAAAAAAAAAAGGGGTGTACGAAACCAGAGAATTATATTAAATTAAAATACATACATAGGCATCTGTTCACCGGAAAAAAAAATGCAAACGTAGTTGCAACTAATTGTCTTTACAAAAAAAAATTTCAACATAAGCACAATGCGAAGAACCTACGAAGAACAGACGGTAAAAAGAACGCACCACCGTCCTCACTACAAGAAGAACGCGCAACGAATATCTTCAAAGAAAGTTGGGACACGAGATACCGGTTTTGTTGTCCGAGGAATGTAAATTCTTTCCTTTTTTTTTGATTACTCAGAAGTAAGCAGATTTGCCTACCCGTGCGAGAATACTCGCAATTACATATAACACACACAAAAACGGACAAATGCAGTGGCCGAACAAATTATTGTTGAGAAAATTATAATCCGTAGCTAAGATCGCTTCGTAGGACACCAGATTTGTCAAAATAGAAGGTATCAGGAGCGACGGAAAGTAAGACGAGTTTAGAAATAATATATATAAGTTTGTCACCTGTTTTCGTTGAATAGTTTCCTCTTAGGAAATAGCGAGGGGGTGGCTGAAGGTTCACATTTCCATAGGCGTCAGCGCAACCACCTACTGGGCAGGAGTTACATTCCTATCAGTACTTGAGTGGTGGTAAGAAGAGCGGTGTAGCTACCTAGGTGGGATTGAGTGGAAGCCACCGCGTAGTATGAAACCATCTGAAAAAGAAGAACCAAGTCAGTCAGAACAAGAAATTATTTTATGTATTATTCGACCAACAAACCAAAACAATAACACTTTAAAGCAAAAGAATACTCGTCAATAGAGAATGACCTTGATCGGTCTTTGGCCCTATGCCCGGCTTTTAGCGTGGGTTGAACTCCCCACATTCCTCCACTACGATAGATTTATTCCATAGGCTAGGGATCTGCCACCGTCTCTGATGCGATCAAGGCCTCTTCAGAACCGGTGTTTTGTTACGATCCTCTGAAAATTAAAATAAAATGAATTTTAAGTAATAAAAAAAAAACATGAATTTGTTTTTTTTTACCTATAGAAACCTCCGTTGAAGAAATTCTCCTTGGCAGAGGTACCGGATTGACTTCGGGAATCTGAAATATATAAAGAAAACAATGAAACAAATTACGAGATTTAAACATGCAAACAATAAAGAAAGATAAGCTAAAATTAAATCTACGATAATTATAACAAATAAAAAGAAATTAAAACAAATCTACAACTAAAGAACTAAAACATTCATGCATTGTCGTCTCGCCGCCATGAGTATCATTGCTGTTGTGTTGTGGCTTTGCGGGATGGATAACGAAAGATGAATGAAATATAGTACAGAATATAGTCATATAGTAGAGGCGAGATAGCCATAGCTTTGTTCCACACCCAATAGAGAATTTCCTGCAAACGTCAGATGAACAAGTAGGCATTTAGGGTGATTAATCTAGAATTGAGGTTTTTTGTGGTCGTAACACATTAAGGCGAGATTTTTAGGCTCAAGGATGAATAGATGGGGTAACCACATTTAAAAAAAAAAGGTTAATTGCGGACGAAATAGGTTTATGAGTGGAACCTATTTAGTTCCACAAAGTAAATCAATTTGGAACCTAGGGGTAGTACCAGATCGGTAAGGTAGGTCTCCGGGTCATTGAGAGCGAATAGGTTTTACCTCTAGATCGCTGCAGAGTAAAAAGAACCGAAAAGGGGTTAAGCTCAGCAAGTTGTTGGTAGCTTGATACGGAAAATAATAAGCGGTTTGGCCAGCGAGCGGTACTCGGATGTATGTGTAGGTAGACATTGTAGGAAGGTAGGGTAGGAATTTGGAGACAGATTTCGGCTAACCAATTAGCTCAAAACCGTGGTAGAGGCAAGTCTAGTGTAGAAAGTTTGCCGACAGTTAAGAAAAAAAAGCAATTAGCAAAGTGACAAAGTCGATTGAGGAGTTTGTGTGTAAAGGCAGTGCGGATTCAAATACGAACCAATAGTTTTTTTTTGAAAAAGTGAATTCGTAAGCCGTTGGAGGAATTCATCGAAAATATTAATTATAATATTTAAAATATTATAATTAAAATATATTACCCGGTGAGTGATAATGTTAATTATATCAAAGAAAAATATCTAAAAATTAGCTAGCTGTTTTTTTTTGAGTTAAGAATATATGTATTAAAATACTGATATATATATGTGACCTTTAAACAGGTTGCAAAGGAGCTATATATATATATATATACCTATCCTCGTTCAAAAAAAAAATTGGAAAGGAAAATTGTAAAGGAAGCAAGGAGTTTTCGTTGTTTAAATAAAAGGTGAGAGTTGAAAGTTTTTTTTCTTTGATAACAATTAGGAATATGAAGTAATTAGCGATATTTTAGTTTTGTGGGCCTGGTTTGAAAACGAAATCGTTTTGGGCAGTTGGTATAAAATCATTTAACTAGAATAAGGGGTGAGTTAATTTTTTTTGTACGTAAGATTTTTTTTATTAACAATAGAAAGTTTAGATAGCCGACGAAGAAAAAGAATTTTGGCGGTCGCCGACTAAAGAAGAGTCGTGACCGCCGAGAGTTTGTTGGTAATTGTTGGAGAATTGTCTTTTGCTTCACTATCGACCACATTCAGAACGCGCCCAAATCAAGAATTCGCGATACTGGTGAAGAAACGGAACGCCGATAAAGTGGCCGAATAATTGAAGAAAACCCCGGAAAATTATTTGGCACGGCAGTTTACTACTACAGGGGGGCATCCTAAATTTTAAGAAAAAAAAAATATATAAGAAAAAGAAAATTAAATTTTTTTGGCGTGAAGGATAGGGTTTCATTATTTATAGTTAAAAAAAAAAAAAAGGGAACGGTTATGTTTTAAGTAATGTTAATATATTAAAAAAAAAAAAAAAAAGAATTAAGAAGTAAAACTAATCAAAAGAAAAGAGAAAAAAAAAAAAGGAGAAACTCCGTTAAGCAAGAAGGGGGAAGGACAGTTACTCCAACCTAACCGCGCTTTCTACTGGGCCGCTTACGGTCGCGTCAGCCATTTTGGGTTTCTTTCGGAAGGCTAATGCCTATCAAGAGCTCTTTTTAGGTAGGGCCAACGAAATCGTCAACGAGTAGTTTTTTTTCTTCCTCAGAAAGGAGGAGGCTAGCAAACGAAAGCGTCTAGGAGGGGGCGAGGTAGGGGCTGAAGCCACTTACAGCTTTTCTTCTTTCTTTCCTGCCGTTTTAGGGGCCTTCCGCTCTCTCAAAAAGATATATCCAAAGAAAAGAAAATTTAAAAGAAAATACCCATAAAAACAATAAAAAAAAAAAACTAACAACAAAAAAAAAAACCTAAAAGAAAAAGGAAAACAAAAAAAAATCAAAAAAAAAATTCAATACATATTTTAGTTTATTTATTTATTATTATTTAGATTCCACAGGAATTCCGCTCGTTAAGAGTTAATATTTATATATTCTTGCTTATTTTTGTTTGTTCTTTAAAATACAATTTTTGTTTAAATATATTTATTTAAGCGTTTAAACTTTCTGTATAAATTCATCTTTAAGGTATTTAACCAAATCTGTGTAAATTTTCCCAATAGCGATATTCTTATTCATCCGTTCGGGAATGGTAGACATTCTAGAGTTTTTGTTTAAATAAAATATGTTTGTAATTCACGCCAACCGATATAGTCTTTTACTAAGTGGTAAAAACCACTTAATGGCATTTTAAGATAACTTTTCAGGGGGTGGAAGGGGTGGCTAAAATACTTTCGTGAGAGGATAGACTGAGGGTGACTTCCGTGCTCCGTATACGGGGGGCCTGAAAATTCCCGCCACGGGCTCCAGGAAGGGAGGGCGGCGTACCTATACAACATCAGCAGCTACGATGGATTGGTAAGAGTTTGTCGGTAAGCGAATCGCAACGTAAGAGTGGTGGTGGTTTTATTTGTCGTTGTTTTTTTTGGTTTTGGCACGATCTATGTATTTTTGTTGTTGGCCCGGTCTGATTTTGGGACAAGATCCCCCCCACATCCGGCGAGCTAAGCCGAGTGTCGCCAGCGTGCCAGGTCCCACGGTCAGACATCCCTCTCCCCCGTTCAGGGTACTCTCTTCTTTTAACTTACCTCCTTATCCTATGCCATTTTTATCGTCCTTTTTTTGGTACATCCAATTCTAGCACTTGTTCTTTATAAGGTATTTCTGAATTCGTATCAGGTCTTCCTATTCCCTTTCCTTTCTTTTGTATCTCCCACCTACCATTTCATCGGCCTACCTTTATCTTCGACTTCGGTTTTCGTCCACTACCTATCGCTGTAACTTCAACCGCTATTTGTCTTCCTCTTCAAATCCTGAACGGTTTCCTGTCATTCACCCATCCTCTATCCTGTTTCCTACCGATCCGACGTTTACCTTCCTGCCTATACCCTATTTCCCATACTCACCTCTTTCCTAATAAGTCCCCAGCAACAGACTATATCGGATTTTTGGTGGTTTCGTTTTGCAGGTAGATTTTCAGTGTACCTATAGTGGCGAGATACACTTCGAAATGATTACCTCTCTAATTTTATTTCAGGAAATGGTACCTATTTTAGATGCACTTTTCAACTGTATTGCTGGCAAATAAAAGCATTCGTTCCAACCTTGATGAGGACTGCATGAAACATTTATAGATATCTTTTGATTTTGGTTAACAACAAATTGTCCAGCAAAACACGAAATACATGTTTTACATTTTCAAAGTAAAGAAACTAGTCTAATGTAGAAATTCACACCAATGCACAGTTTCAAAGTCATGAAACTAGACAATTAGTATAAGCTTATTTGGATAAGCAAAGCACATTAAAAGTGTAAATTTTTCTCCATTATTTATGGCTCAGATAAATATATAAACATCACTATATTATTCAACATACAAACACCAAATATTAAAAAAAACAATAGGTATTAGCAAAATAAAACAAAAAATAATTAAAAATACCGAAAATAACAACACCGATGAATGCAAACAATAACAAAACCGGTAGAACGCAAATGGAAATGACAATTTATTCTAAATCAATTGACAGATTCACAGAAATATATTGCAAAAGAGGGTTAACGAAATTGATAGATATTTCAAACAGCCCTTCAAGCAAACGAGTCCGCTTTGGATCCGCGCACGTAGTAAACAACGTATGGATGACTCCGTATACGGATCTATACAAACTGCGTTTGTGGGCTCAAATTAGTATGTAAATTAGAATCACCACGGAACGGACTCATTTTGTGCACGTATTGTGAGAGAGAGAGCTTCCCATTTCACCATACTCAGCGAGAACCGAAACCAAATGGAATCCAGAACGGATCCAAAAAAATGAACGAACGATACAGGCGTTTTGTAGTTGAAGAATTATGCAATTTATTTTCTTCTATCGTTTGTATATAAATGAAACATCACGATTTATTTTGTATTTAATAATTAAATAATCAACTTTTGATTTTAAAATGATTTTCTTTCAGTAGGGAATTTTTATTAAACTGTTGCGCTGGGCACGAACGTGAACACATTGAAAAAAGTTAATTGTTTTTGTTGTCTTCTCCTTTGTTTTCAGTCCATAAAAAAAAACTCACCATTAGGGTATTGCATACATTCTCTCTTTCTCAGTAAAAAAAAGTACTCTCGATGTTCGTTCTTTTTTTGCATGCATATTCAAAAAATGTGCTAATGTGTGTATGACACTCCGTTTTGAAATGATCCAAGAAAGACCGAAAAAGCACTGATCTATACACTGGATAGTGTATTCATACAAAATTTTTGAGACAAAAATATAGTCGTGGCCGGTACCCTCATATAACAGTATAACAGCGGCGCCAGCGGAATGGACGCTACTGGACCTGCATTTTCTTATATTTTTTTCAATATTTACAGCCGCAATGTTTGTTGACATCAACTGATATCAAATAAATGCTCAATTTCGGCAAATATCTTCAATCACTTTCTTCGTTTGTATAGAGCAAGATATGAGGTCGTGGCCGGTACCCTTTAAAAAACTTTAGAGAAACGGAGCTTGCTTCTGGGATTTGTAACCTCACTACCAGGATGAAACAGTGCATGTCTTTGTTTCTTTTTTGATGGTTCTCCCGAGGATGTCAGTGGATTGCAGTGGACCAACAGCTATCGCACCTGGTGGCTGGTATGCTAGCCACACTATCACTACTACTTTATTTTTGTGTGCATTATGAACTAGAATTCTTAATTCACAGGAGTTTGTTTCAGAAGCGGTCAGCCATTTGCTGATGGCAGGTTTGATACACGTATTTAAGGCTACCTGGGCCCTTATTATGAAATACGAAACGAACGGCAGAAAAAACGATTATGCGATTATGAGAAACGAGAATGCAATCAAGGAAATGTTGCCAAACAAAAATGAAATATAACATTTTTTTCAAACCGCAGCAAACTTCACACCTATTAGCGAATGTCAAAATACAAGTGTTTTTAAAATTTTATTTGCATTACTCAAAAAAAATGTTGGAACTTGGATTGGTTTCCACAAAAGACACAAGCAAATCCAATTGTTTGTCATTAGTTGGAGGCCTAGAAACATAAACGGGTCTTATTTTTTTGTTTTTCACACTTTTATTTAATACATTTGATTCACATTTTTTAATTTCAATCAAAACAACCAAGGACCAAACAAAAACACAATTTTAACAAATGACAACAAATCCAAAACGAAAGCAAATGTCACTCGTTAATTTAAAATGAGTTTCGTTTTTATTAACGAGTATCGTTACTCGTAATCGCAAATAAAATAAGAGTTTCGTTTTTTCTACTACCATTCTCGTAATCGCCATTTAACGAATACGCGGTATTAACGATTATCGTTTTACATAATAAGCCCCCTGAACAGTATGGTGTAAGAAGTGCTGGCCTGTGTATCTGGCCAACGGTAAATCGAACAGCGATGGTTGATATCTTTTTGGAATCAGCAATTGATGAAACGAATAAAAAAATTTCTTGAAAAAGAATCATTATTAAAAAAAATTTACTCTTGGAACTCGCATATTGGAACCTGTATGCGTATTTTAAGAGTGCTTTTTCTCATTACAACTTTTAATTAAAAGATTTTAAAGCTTCTTTTAACAGCATTAAAGGTTGATTCCAATAAGGTATCATTCATCTCTGTACGGCTTACCGTTGGCCAGATACACTCCAAAACCTTTATCAATTTTCTTGATTTTTCCCATCATAAAGAAAAATCAAAAACGTTTTAGAGTGTATCTGACCAACGGTAAGTCGTACAGCGATGGTTGATATCTTTTTGGAATCAGCAATTGATGCTCTCAAAACGAGTATCAACATTTCTTGAAAGAGAATCACCATTAAAAAAATTTTAATTAAAAAAAAACTTAAATAAAAAGCGCTTTTTCAAAAATATTAAAAAAAATTGTTTAATTTATTTCCTTTGAAGTTTTAACATAGTAAAAAACTTAACGTAAGCCAAAATTAGTAGTATTCAGTGCACCTATATTATGTTCATACCAACAGCACTTCCTCATAATTGTTGTATTATCCAAATACAATTCTATTTCGAATATAAGACTGCTGCTACGCACGGATGATAACCTTCATCTATCTTAATGATTGGTGTTTCAGAATCATTACTATCCCTGGAACACAAATAAAAATTGGCTTCGAGCATTTTCAGCAAGAGAGCTTAGGACATCCAAAGACGACACATTAGTTGCATTTGTTGAGTTCCTAAATATAGAAAGTGCATTATAGGCTTTACAAAAACAAAAATTTCATATAAGGTGCTCTTAAATGATTTAAAATTAAAAAAAAAATTCCTTTTGGAAACGAGGTTAAAAAGGAGATTAATTCAATTTTTCAGAAGTTTTTTTTATATGAAAATTTTTTGAAATCTTTGTTTGATTTGAAAATGGTTTTCAGAATCACTTAGGGGACTTAAAATGAAACTTAGAACCATTCCAACCATCCTTATAAACGTAATAGTTTTGAAACGATAGCGTGGTATATCTCCAATTTCAAGAAATTTCTTAAAACTAATAGAAATTTCCTGAAATTGGTAGATAAAAAACGCTGTCTTTTCAAAACTATTAGGTTTATAAGGATGGCTGGAATGGTTCTAAGTTTCGTTTTGAGTCCCTTAAGTGTTTCTGAAAACCATTTTCAAATCTAAAAAGATTTCAAAAAATTTCCATATAAAAGTTGGTAATTTCGGCATTTGCTTTAAAACTGAAAAATGCAGGAAATTGCTTTTATATCGAAATTTTTGGAAATCTTTGTTCGACTCAAGTGAATTGAGTTTCAATGCGATGTTTAGCTAAAAATTGTAAAGGTGTAAGGAAATCGGTTGCTTTTTCAAGTGGATCGCCTTGACGTTCGAGCTTTTCGGCGATCAATTCGGCCAACTGCGGAGACTCGACTTCGTGACATTTCTTCAGAGAGTCACCCCATTTCCCAGACGCTGAAAGCCCAATGCACATTCTGTTTGGGACCACATACATTGCATTCCCACATGTATTTAGCGCACTTGGAGTTGATGTTCCTTAAAAACACATTTATCATCAAAACAACAAATATTTACTCGGTTATTGCAACAACCTCGGTCATTTTAATTAGTTGCGATAATCAAGAATGCACTGTATACTAATCCTTTAAAAGAAAAGAATTCGACATAAGTGTTCAGAATTGATATCTCAAAGATTTTTCTCACTCAAAAAGTGAGCAAGCGAATCCAAGATTTCTTTTCCTCAGAGTTTTGACAGCAAAGCTAAGAAATTTTGCTAGGGAATCTGATCTCAGTTTCCTGAACTTCCCTGTTTACATTTATAATATTTGGCAAACTTTTGAGTCTGATTCCATCCGCAGCTCATTCTTATTGCGTTTTCGTTTGGTTATCCGGAAGAAGTCTTCAGAACTCCGATCCGGAATTCCAAACGAACAAGATACAACACTTTTGACTATAAACTTTTTGTTTCATTGTATTTTTGAATCGTCAATTTAAAATTGTTTTCATTGTTTTTCATTATTTGTAAATATGTATGTGCGAACACTAATTTGGAATATTTTGGTTCTACCTATTTGCGAAGAAAATTGGGAGATAACATGTACAGATAATCATGTTCCAAAATAGTGAATTAAATAAAGTAGTTCGAATTTAATTTCATAATTTGCAAACTTTCTTTATAAATTCCTAATTGAATTAAATAAAAAATTATAATTCACGGTTTTAACGTTAAAAGTGCATGTGCTCCAACTTCTGGTTTTGATTCTTACTTCAAATCCAGAATCGATTTTCTCTTCTTTTCAGAAGAACTGTTATTTAGTGCCAAACGAAGGATTTAAGAAGCATTCTGATTCCCACTTTTGTTTGCTACATTTTCAATATTCAATTGACAAGAAAATACTTTAAAATCTTATAAAATACAGATTCCATATCTATAGGTGCCGATCATTGAAGATCTACCAGAATTGGTAAGTGATGAATTTTCACTGTTTATGAAAAACACTTCCGAGAACATTAAAGATATTACCGACAAATTTTATAACATAGTTAAGGAATTAGCAAGACAACACGTTTTCCACACACAGTTGGTCAGATTATCAATTTTGTCGTATAGTGTCGCGCCGTGAAGTGCAGTTGTCGCTTAGTGCGATAAAGCTCATACAATTTCCTACAAATAAGTGGTGAAGTTCAGTTCCACTGAAGTGCAGTTCCGCCGAGTGCGGTCTTACCTTAATGATCCGAAAAATATGAATATGATTTGGTATGTATCCCTACATATCTTTCTTATTGCTTTAGGACGAGAGTGCACAATGAATAAAATAGTGGCGCTTAATTTTCCCATTTGGTTTTATTGTTTGAATTCATCGGTGTTGTTATTTTCGGTATTTTTAATTATTTTTTGTTTTATTTTGCTAATACCTAGTTTTTTGAATATTTGGTGTTTGTATGTTGAATAATTGGTGTTTTTATGGTGATGTTTTTGTATTTATCTGAGCCATAAATGATTGAGAAAAATTTAGACTTTTAATGTGCTCTGCTTATGGGACATTTTTTGATTTTTTTTTTCGCTTCACATAAACATTCTGCCGGCACAAAAATCAACTAAAAATAATATTTAAATAACATAAAAAACACCAATAAATAATGGATATGACCCAAGACTATATCGGATTTTTTGCAGGTAGATTTTCAGTATACCTATAGTGTCGAGATACACTTCGAAATGATTACCTCTCTAATTTTATTTCAGGAAATGGTACCTACTTTAGATGCACTTTTCAACTGTATTGCTGGCAAATAAAAGCATTCGTTTCAACCTTGATGAGGACTGCATGAAACATTTATAGATATCTTTTGATTTTGGTTAACAACAAATTGTCCAGCAAAACACGAAATACATGTTTTACATTTTCAAAGTAAAGAAACTAGTCTAATGTAGAAATTCACACCAATGCACACAGTTTCAAAGTCATGAAACTAGACAATTAGTATAAGCTTATTTGCATAAGCAAAGCACATTAAAAGTGTAAATTTTTCTCCATTATTTATGGCTCAGATAAATATATAAACATCACTATATTATTCAACATACAAACACCAAATATTAAAAAAAACAATAGGTATTAGCAAAATAAAACAAAAAATAATTAAAAATACCGAAAATAACAACACCGATTAATGCAAACAATAACAATACCGGTAGAACGCAAATGGAAATGACAATTTATTCTAAATCAATTCACAGATTCACAGAAATATATTGCAAAAGAGGGTTAACGAAATTGATAGATATTTCAAACAACCCTTCAAGCAAACGAGTCCGCTTTGGATCCGCGCACGTAGTAAACAACGTATGGATGACTCCGTATACGGAGCCATACAAACTGCGTTTGTGGGCTCAAATTAGTATGTAAATTAGAATCACCGGAACGGACTCATTTTGTGCATGTATAGTGAGAGAGAGAGCTTCCCATTTCACCATACTCAGCGAGAACCGAAACCAAATGGAATCCAGAACGGATCCAAAAAAATGAACGAACGATACAGGCGTTTTGTAGTTGAAGAATTATGCAATTTATTTTCTTCTATCGTTTGTATATAAATGAAACTTCACGATTTATTTTGTATTTAATAATTAAATAATCAACTTTTGATTTTAAAATGATTTTCTTTCAGTAGGGATTTTTATTAAACTGTTGCGCTGGGCACGAACGTGAACACATTGAAAAAAGTTAATTGTTTTTGTTGTCTTCTCCTTTGTTTTCAGTCCATAAAAAAAACTCACCATTAGGGTATTGCATACATTCTCTCTTTCTCAGTAAAAAAAAGTTCTCTCGATGTTCGTTCTTTTTTTGCATGCATATTCAAAAAATGTGCTAATGTGTGTATGACACTCCGTTTTGAAATGATCCAAGAAAGACCGAAAAAGCACTGATCTCTATATACACTGGATAGTGTATTCATACAAAATTTTTGAGACAAAAATATAGTCGTGGCCGGTACCCTCATATAACAGTATAACAGCGGCGCCAGCGGAATGGACGCTACTGGACCTGCATTTTCTTATATTTTTTTCGATATTTACAGCCGCAATGTTTGTTGACATCAACTGATATCAAATAAATGCTCAATTTCGGCAAATATCTTCAATCACTTTCTTCGTTTGTATAGAGCAAGATATGAGGTCGTGGCCGGTACCCTTTAAAAAACTTTCCTCACAAAAACTGTTATACACTATAGGCTATTCACTATCCAGTGTATTATAGAGATCAGTGCGAAAAAGTCGGGTCGGTGAATTTGCTTGAAGGGAGAGACTCCGGAAAGGTTTATGTGGTGTAATCACTGATCTCTATAATACACTGGATACACTGATCTCTATATACACTGGATAGTGTAATTATACAAAATTTTTGAGGCAAAAATATAGTCGGGGCCGGTACCCTCATATAACAGTACAACAGCGGCGTCAGCGGTATGGACTGGACCTGGATTCAAAAATTGCCTTATAATAACTGTTATACACTATAGGCTATTCACTATCTGTATTATAGAGATAAGTGACTGGATAATGTATTCCCTACAAAGTATAACAATTTTTGTGACTCCAATTCAAGATGACAGTTGGGATGGCAGCTCCACTTTTTGAAATCTTCCGAGCACAAAAAAAATCATTTTGACGTAAGAATTTTATCTGTGAAAACAAAATAAAACTGATAGCTGAGATTTTCAAGCTACTTATTAGAATCACTGATCTCTATAATACACTGGATAGTGAATAGCCTATAGTGTATAACAGTTTTTGTGAGGCAAGTTTTTTAAAGGGTACCGGCCACGACCTCATATCTCGCTCTATACAAACGAAGAAAGTGATTGAAGCTATTTGCCGAAATTGAGCATTTATTTGATATCAGTTGATGTCAACAAGCATTGCGGCTGTAAATATTGAAAAAAATATAAGAAAATGCAGGTCCAGTAGCGTCCATTCCGCTGGCGCCGCTTTTATACTGTTATATGAGGGTACCGGCCACGACTAAATTTTTGCCTCAAAAATTTTGTATGAATACACTATCAAGTGTATATAGAGATCAGTGATTAGAATAAATTAAGCCATTTAAAACTTTCTGTTTGGTAGCCGCTGTTGCTGTTGACGGTGCTGTTGTTGTTCTAATCTCTTCCTCGCTTCACACTTATCGGTCACCGCAGGCATCTTCGATGGTGCCTAGAGAAACGGAGCTTGATTCTGGGATTTGTAACCTCACTACCAGGATGAAACAGTGCATGTCTTTGTTTCTTTTTTGATGGTTCTCCCGAGGATGTCAGTGGATTGCAGTGGACCAACAGCTATTGCACCTGGTGGCTGGTATGCTAGCCACACTACCACTACTACTTTATTTTTGTGTGCATTATGAACTAGAATTCTTAATTCACAGGAGTTTGTTTCAGAAGCGGTCAGCCATTTGCTGATGGCAGGTTTGATACACGTATTTAAGGCTACCTGGGCCCTTATTATGAAATACGAAACGAATGGCAGAAAAAACGATTATGCGATTATGAGAAACGAGAATGCAATCAAGGGAATGTTGCCAAACAAAAATGAAATATAACATTTTTTTCAAACCGCAGCAAACTTCACACCTATTAGCAAATGTCAAAATACAAGTGTTTTTAAAATTTTATTTGCATTACTCAAAAAAAATGTTGGAACTTGGATTGGTTTCCACAAAAGATACAAGCAAATCCAATTGTTTGTCATTAGTTGGAGGCCTTGAAACATAAACGGGTCTTATTTTTTTTGTTTTTCACACTTTTATTTACTACATTTGATTCACATTTTTTAATTTCAATCAAAACAACCAAGGACCAAACAAAAACACAATTTTAACAAATGACAACAAATCCAAAACGAAAGCAAATGTCACTCGTTAATTTAAAATGAGTTTCGTTTTTATTAACGAGTATCGTTACTCGTAATCGCAAATAAAATAAGAGTTTCGTTTTTTCTACTACCATTCTCGTTTCTCGTAATCGCCATTTTACGAATACGCGGTATTAACGATTATCGTTTTACATAATAAGCCCCCTGAACAGTATGGTGTAAGAAGTGCTGGCCTGTGTATCTGGCCAACGGTAAATCGAACAGCGATGGTTGATACCTTTTTGGAATCAGCAATTGATGAAACGAGTAAAAAAATTTCTTGAAAAAGAATCACTATTAAAAAAAATGTACTCTTGGAACTCGCATATTGGAACCTGTATGCGTATTTTAAGAGTGCTTTTTCTCATTACAACTTTTAATTAAAAGATTTTAAAGCTTCTTTTAACAGCATTAAAGGCTGATTCCAATAAGGTATCATTCATCTCTGTACGGCTTACCGTTGGCCAGATACACTCCAAAACCTTTATCAATTTTCTTGATTTTTCCCATCATAAAGAAAAATCAAAAACGTTTTAGAGTGTATCTGACCAACGGTAAGTCGTACAGCGATGGTTGATATCTTTTTGGAATCAGCAATTGATGCTCAACATTGAGTATCAACATTTCTTGAAAGAGAATCACCATTAAAAAAATTTTAATTAAAAAAAAACTTAAATAAAAAGCGCTTTTTCAAAAATATTAAAAAAAATTGTTTAATTTATTTCCTTTGAAGTTTTAACATAGTAAAAAACTTAACGTAAGCCAAAATTAGTAGTATTCAGTGCACCTATATTATGTTCATACCAACAGCACTTCCCCATAATTGTTGTATTATCCAAATACAATTCTATTTCGAATATAAGACTGCTGCTACGCACGGATGATAACCTTCATCTATCTTAATGATTGGTGTTTCAGAATCATTACTATCCCTAAAACACAAATAAAAATTGACTTCGAGCATTTTCAGCAAGAGAGCTTAGGACATCCAAAGACGACACATTAGTTGCATTTGTTGAGTTCCTAAATACAGAAAGTGCATTATAGGCTTTACAAAAACAAAAATTTCATATAAGGTGCTCTTAAATGATTTAAAATTAAAAAAAAATTCCTTTTGAAAACGTGGTTAAAAGGAGATTAATTCAATTTTTCAGAAGTTACTTTTATATGGACATTTTTTGAAATCTTTGTTTGATTTGAAAATGGTTTTCAGAATCACTTAGGGGACTTAAAATGAAACTTAGAACCATTCCAACCATCCTTATAAACGTAATAGTTTTGAAACGATAGCGTGGTATATCTCCAATTTCAAGAAATTTCTTAAAACTAATAGAAATTTCCTGAAATTGGTAGATAAATAACGCTGTCTTTTCAAAACTATTAGGTTTATAAGGATGGCTGGAATGGTTCTAAGTTTCGTTTTGAGTCCCTTAAGTGTTTCTGAAAACCATTTTCAAATCTAAAAAGATTTCAAAAAATTTCCATATAAAAGTTGGTAATTTCGGCATTTGCTTTAAAACTGAAAAATGCAGGAAATTGCTTTTATATCGAAAATTTTGGAAATCTTTGTTCGACTCAAGTGAATTGAGTTTCAATGCGATGTTTGGCTAAAAATTGTAAAGGTGTAAGGAAATCGGTTGCTTTTTCAAGTGGATCGCCTTGACGTTCGAGCTTTTCGGCGATCAATTCGGCCAACTGCGGAGACTCGACTTCGTGACATTTCTTCAGAGAGTCACCCCATTTCCCAGACGCTGAAAGCCCAATGCACATTCTGTTTGGGACCACATACATTGCATTCCCACATGTATTTAGCGCACTTGGAGTTGATGTTCCTTAAAAACACATTTATCATCAAAACAACAAATATTTACTCGGTTATTGCAACAACCTCGGTCATTTTAATTAGTTGCGATAATCAAGAATGCACTGTATACTAATCCTTTAAAAGAAAAGAATTCGACATAAGTGTTCAGAGTTGATATCTCAAAGATTTTTCTCGCTCAAAAAGTGAGCAAGCGAATCCAAGATTTCTTTTCCTCAGAGTTTGGACAGCAAAGCTAAGAAATTTTGCTAGGGAATCTGATCTCAGTTTCCTGAACTTCCCTGTTTACATTTATAATATTTGGCAAACTTTTGAGTCTGATTCCATCCGCAGCTCATTCTTATTGCGTTTTCGTTTGGTTATCCGGAAGAAGTCTTCAGAACTCCGATCCGGAATTCCAAACGAACAAGTTACAACACTTTTGACTATAAACTTTTTGTTTCATTGTATTTTTGAATCGTCAATTTAAAATTGTTTTCATTGTTTTTCATTATTTGTAAATATGTATGTGCGAACACTAATTTGGAATATTTTGGTTCTACCTATTTGCGAAGAAAATTGGGAGATAACATGTGCAGATAATCATGTTCCAAAATAGTGAATTAAATAAAGTAGTTCGAATTTAATTTCATAATTTGCAAACTTTCTTTATAAATTCCTAATTGAATTAAATAAAAAATTATAATTCACGGTTTTAACGTTAAAAGTGCATGTGCTCCAACTTCTGGTTTTGATTCTTACTTCAAATCCAGAATCGATTTTCTCTTCTTTTCAGAAGAACTGTTATTTAGTGCCAAACGAAGGATTTAAGAAGCATTCTGATTCCCACTTTTGTTTGCTACATTTTCAATATTTAATTGACAAGAAAATACTTTAAAATCTTATAAAATACAGATTCCATATCTATAGGTGCCGATCATTGAAGATATACCAGAATTGGTAAGTGATGAATTTTCACTGTTTATGAAAAACAATTCCGAGAACATTAAAGATATTACCGAAAAATTTTATAACATAGTTAAGGAATTAGCAAGACAACACGTTTTCCATGAAATATGCATTAACATCATCACAAAACTCGACGAGAAACTTTCGGGAACACATATTACAGAAGTTTCTTCTGAACTCGGGATCGTGGTACCCACTCTTTTGGATCTCAGGTTTCCAATAAAATCCGAAGTTGATTTGGATGAAATGGAGCTTCACCTTAATGATCCGTAAAATATGAATATGATTTGGTATGTATCCCTACATATCTTTCTTATTGCTTTAGGACGAGAGTGCACAATGAATAAAATAGTGGCGCTTAATTTTCCCATTTGGTTTTATTGTTTGAATTCATCGGTGTTGTTATTTTCGGTATTTTTAATTATTTTTTGTTTTATTTTGCTAATACCTAGTTTTTTGAATATTTGGTGTTTGTATGTTGAATAATTGGTGTTTTTATGGTGATGTTTTTGTATTTATCTGAGCCATAAATGATTGAGAAAAATTTAGACTTTTAATGTGCTCTGCTTATGGGACATTTTTTGATTTTTTTTTTCGCTTCACATAAACATTCTGCCGGCACAAAAATCAACTAAAAATAATATTTAAATAACATAAAAAACACCAATAAATAATGGATATGACCCAAGACTATATCGGATTTTTTTGCAGGTAGATTTTCAGTATACCTATAGTGTCGAGATACACTTCGAAATGATTACCTCTCTAATTTTATTTCAGGAAATGGTACCTACTTTAGATGCACTTTTCAACTGTATTGCTGGCAAATAAAAGCATTCGTTTCAACCTTGATGAGGACTGCATGAAACATTTATAGATATCTTTTGATTTTGGTTAACAACAAATTGTCCAGCAAAACACGAAATACATGTTTTACATTTTCAAAGTAAAGAAACTAGTCTAATGTAGAAATTCACACCAATGCACACAGTTTCAAAGTCATGAAACTAGACAATTAGTATAAGCTTATTTGCATAAGCAAAGCACATTAAAAGTGTAAATTTTTCTCCATTATTTATGGCTCAGATAAATATATAAACATCACTATATTATTCAACATACAAACACCAAATATTAAAAAAAACAATAGGTATTAGCAAAATAAAACAAAAAATAATTAAAAATACCGAAAATAACAACACCGATTAATGCAAACAATAACAAAACCGGTAGAACGCAAATGGAAATGACAATTTATTCTAAATCAATTGACAGATTCACAGAAATATATTGCAAAAGAGGGTTAACGAAATTGATAGATATTTCAAACAGCCCTTCAAGCAAACGAGTCCGCTTTGGATCCGCGCACGTAGTAAACAACGTATGGATGACTCCGTATACGGATCCATACAAACTGCGTTTGTGGGCTCAAATTAGTATGTAAATTAGAATCACCACGGAACGGACTCATTTTGTGCATGTATAGTGAGAGAGAGAGCTTCCCATTTCACCATACTCAGCGAGAACCGAAACCAAATGGAATCCAGAACGGATCCAAAAAAATGAACGAACGATACAGGCGTTTTGTAGTTGAAGAATTATGCAATTTATTTTCTTCTATCGTTTGTATATAAATGAAACTTCACGATTTATTTTGTATTTAATAATTAAATAATCAACTTTTGATTTTAAAATGATTTTCTTTCAGTAGGGATTTTTATTAAACTGTTGCGCTGGGCACGAACGTGAACACATTGAAAAAAGTTAATTGTTTTTGTTGTCTTCTCCTTTGTTTTCAGTCCATAAAAAAAACTCACCATTAGGGTATTGCATACATTCTCTCTTTCTCAGTAAAAAAAAGTTCTCTCGATGTTCGTTCTTTTTTTGCATGCATATTCAAAAAATGTGCTAATGTGTGTATGACACTCCGTTTTGAAATGATCCAAGAAAGACCGAAAAAGCACTGATCTATACACTGGAAGTGTATTCATACAAAATTTTTGAGACAAAAATATAGTCGTGGCCGGTACCCTCATATAACAGTATAACAGCGGCGCCAGCGGAATGGACGCTACTGGACCTGCATTTTCTTATATTTTTTTCAATATTTACAGCCGCAATGTTTGTTGACATCAACTGACATCAAATAAATGCTCAATTTCGGCAAATATCTTCAATCACTTTCTTCGTTTTTATAGAGCAAGATATGAGGTCGTGGCTGGTACCCTTTAAAAAACTTTAGAGAAACGGAGCTTGCTTCTGGGATTTGTAACCTCACTACCAGGATGAAACAGTGCATGTCTTTGTTTCTTTTTTGATGGTTTTCCCGAGGATGTCAGTGGATTGCAGTGGACCAACAGCTATCGCACCTGGTGGCTGGTATGCTAGCCACACTACCACTACTACTTTATTTTTGTGTGCATTATGAACTAGAATTCTTAATTCACAGGAGTTTGTTTCAGAAGCGGTCAGCCATTTGCTGATGGCAGGTTTGATACACGTATTTAAGGCTACCTGGGCCCTTATTATGAAATACGAAACGAACGGCAGAAAAAACGATTATGCGATTATGAGAAACGAGAATGCAATCAAGGAAATGTTGCCAAACAAAAATGAAATATAACATTTTTTTCAAACCGCAGCAAACTTCACACCTATTAGCAAATGTCAAAATACAAGTGTTTTTAAAATTTTATTTGCATCACTCAAAAAAAATGTTGGAACTTGGATTGGTTTTCTCGTAATCGCCATTTAACGAATACGCGGTATTAACGATTATCGTTTTACATAATAAGCCCCCTGAACAGTATGGTGTAAGAAGTGCTGGCCTGTGTATCTGGCCAACGGTAAATCGAACAGCGATGGTTGATACCTTTTTGGAATCAGCAATTGATGAAACGAGTAAAAAAATTTCTTGAAAAAGAATCACTATTAAAAAAAATGTACTCTTGGAACTCGCATATTGGAACCTGTATGCGTATTTTAAGAGTGCTTTTTCTCATTACAACTTTTAATTAAAAGATTTTAAAGCTTCTTTTAACAGCATTAAAGGCTGATTCCAATAAGGTATCATTCATCTCTGTACGGCTTACCGTTGGCCAGATACACTCCAAAACCTTTATCAATTTTCTTGATTTTTCCCATCATAAAGAAAAATCAAAAACGTTTTAGAGTGTATCTGACCAACGGTAAGTCGTACAGCGATGGTTGATATCTTTTTGGAATCAGCAATTGATGCTCTCAAAACGAGTATCAACATTTCTTGAAAGAGAATTTATTTCCATTGAAGTTTTAACATAGTAAAAAACTTAACGTAAGCCAAAATTAGTAGTATTCAGTGCACCTATATTATGTTCATACCAACAGCACTTCCTCATAATTGTTGTATTATCCAAATACAATTCTATTTCGAATATAAGACTGCTGCTACGCACGGATGATAACCTTCATCTATCTTAATGATTGGTGTTTCAGAATCATTACTATCCCTGAAACACAAATAAAAATTGACTTCGAGCATTTTCAGCAAGAGAGCTTAGGACATCCAAAGACGACACATTAGTTGCATTTGTTGAGTTCCTAAATATAGAAAGTGCATTATAGGCTTTACAAAAACAAAAATTTCATATAAGGTGCTCTTAAATGATTTAAAATTAAAAAAAAAATTCCTTTTGAAAACGTGGTTAAAAGGAGATTAATTCAATTTTTCAGAAGTTACTTTTATATAGACATTTTTTGAAATCTTTGTTTGATTTGAAAATGGTTTTCAGAATCACTTAGGGGACTTAAAATGAAACTTAGAACCATTCCAACCATCCTTATAAACGTAATAGTTTTGAAACGATAGCGTGGTATATCTCCAATTTCAAGAAATTTCTTAAAACTAATAGAAATTTCCTGAAATTGGTAGATAAATAACGCTGTCTTTTCAAAACTATTAGGTTTATAAGGATGGCTGGAATGGTTCTAAGTTTCGTTTTGAGTCCTTTAAGTGTTTCTGAAAACCATTTTCAAATCTAAAAAGATTTCAAAAAATTTCCATATAAAAGTTGGTAATTTCGGCATTTGCTTTAAAACTGAAAAATGCAGGAAATTGCTTTTATATCGAAATTTTTGGAAATCTTTGTTCGACTCAAGTGAATTGAGTTTCAATGCGATGTTTGGCTAAAAATTGTAAAGGTGTAAGGAAATCGGTTGCTTTTTCAAGTGGATCGCCTTGACGTTCGAGCTTTTCGGCCAACTGCGGAGACTCGACTTCGTGACATTTCTTCAGAGAGTCACCCCATTTCCCAGACGCTGAAAGCCCAATGCACATTCTGTTTGGGACCACATACATTGCATTCCCACATGTATTTAGCGCACTTGGAGTTGATGTTCCTTAAAAACATATTTATCATCAAAACAACAAATATTTACTCGGTTATTGCAACAAACTCGGTCATTTTAATTAGTTGCGATAATCAAGAATGCACTGTATACTAATCCTTTAAAAGAAAAGAATTCGACATAAGTGTTCAGAGTTGATATCTCAAAGATTTTTCTCACTCAAAAAGTGAGCAAGCGAATCCAAGATTTCTTTTCCTCAGAGTTTTGACAGCAAAGCTAAGAAATTTTGCTAGGGAATCTGATCTCAGTTTCCTGAACTTCCCTGTTTACATTTATAATATTTGGCAAACTTTTGAGTCTGATTCCATCCGCAGCTAATTCTTATTGCGTTTTCGTTTGGTTATCCGGAAGAAGTCTTCAGAACTCCGATCCGGAATTCCAAACGAACAAGTTACAACACTTTTGACTATAAACTTTTTGTTTCATTGTATTTTTGAATCGTCAATTTAAAATTGTTTTCATTGTTTTTCATTATTTGTAAATATGTATGTGCGAACACTAATTTGGAATATTTTGGTTCTACCTATTTGCGAAGAAAATTGGGAGATAACATGTGCAGATAATCATGTTCCAAAATAGTGAATTAAATAAAGTAGTTCGAATTTAATTTCATAATTTGCAAACTTTCTTTATAAATTCCTAATTGAATTAAATAAAAAATTATAATTCACGGTTTTAACGTTAAAAGTGCATGTGCTCCAACTTCTGGTTTTGATTCTTACTTCAAATCCAGAATCGATTTTCTCTTCTTTTCAGAAGAACTGTTATTTAGTGCCAAACGAAGGATTTAAGAAGCATTCGGAATGCTTCTGATTCCCACTTTTGTTTGCTACATTTTCAATATTCAATTGACAAGAAAATACTTTAAAATCTTATAAAATACAGATTCCATATCTATAGGTGACGATCATTGAAGATCTACCAGAATTGGTAAATGATGAATTTTCACTGTTTATGAAAAACACTTCCGAGAACATTAAAGATAGCAAGACAACACGTTTTCCATGAAATATGCATTAACATCATCACAAAACTCGACGAGAAACTTTCGGGAACACATATTACAGAAGTTTCTTCTGAACTCGGGATCGTGGTACCCACTCTTTTGGATCTCAGGTTTCCAATAAAATCCGAAGTTGATTTGGATGAAATGGAGCTTCACCTTAATGATCCGAAAAATATGAATATGATTTGGTATGTATACCTACATATCTTTCTTATTGCTTTAGGACGAGAGTGCACAATGAATAAAATAGTGGCGCTTAATTTTCCCATTTGGTTTTATTGTTTGAATTCATCGGTGTTGTTATTTTCGGTATTTTTAATTATTTTTTGTTTTATTTTGCTAATACCTATAGTTTTTTGAATATTTGGTGTTTGTATGTTGAATAATTGGTGTTTTTATGGTGATGTTTTTGTATTTATCTGAGCCATAAATGATTGAGAAAAATTTAGACTTTTAATGTGCTCTGCTTATGGTACATTTTTTGATTTTTTTTTTCGCTTCACATAAACATTCTGCCGGCTCAAAAATCAACTAAAAATAATATTTAAATAACATAAAAAACACCAATAAATAATGGATATGACCCAAGACTATATCGGATTTTTTTGCAGGTAGATTTTCAGTATACCTATAGTGTCGAGATACACTTCGAAATGATTACCTCTCTAATTTTATTTCAGGAAATGGTACCTACTTTAGATGCACTTTTCAACTGTATTGCTGGCAAATAAAAGCATTCGTTTCAACCTTGATGAGGACTGCATGAAACATTTATAGATATCTTTTGATTTTGGTTAACAACAAATTGTCCAGCAAAACACGAAATACATGTTTTACATTTTCAAAGTAAAGAAACTAGTCTAATGTAGAAATTCACACCAATGCACACAGTTTCAAAGTCATGAAACTAGACAATTAGTATAAGCTTATTTGCATAAGCAAAGCACATTAAAAGTGTAAATTTTTCTCCATTATTTATGGCTCAGATAAATATATAAACATCACTATATTATTCAACATACAAACACCAAATATTAAAAAAAAACAATAGGTATTAGCAAAATAAAACAAAAAATAACTAAAAATACCGAAAATAACAACACCGATTAATGCAAACAATAACAAAACCGGTAGAACGCAAATGGAAATGACAATTTATTCTAAATCAATTGACAGACTCACAGAAATATATTGCAAAAGAGGGTTAACGAAATTGATAGATATTTCAAACAGCCCTTCAAGCAAACGAGTCCGCTTTGGATCCGCGCACGTAGTAAACAACGTATGGATGACTCCGTATAAGGATCCATACAAACTGCGTTTGTGGGCTCAAATTAGTATGTAAATTAGAATCACCGGAACGGACTCATTTTGTGCATGTATAGTGAGAGAGAGAGCTTCCCATTTCACCATACTCAGCGAGAACCGAAACCAAATGGAATCCAGAACGGATCCAAAAAAATGAACGAACGATACAGGCGTTTTGTAGTTGAAGAATTATGCAATTTATTTTCTTCTATCGTTTGTATATAAATGAAACATCACGATTTATTTTGTATTTAATAATTAAATAATCAACTTTTGATTTTAAAATGATTTTCTTTCAGTAGGGAATTTTTATTAAACTGTTGCGCTGGGCACGAACATGAACACATTGAAAAAAGTTAATTGTTTTTGTTGTCTTCTCCTTTGTTTTCAGTCCATAAAAAAAAACTCACCATTAGGGTATTGCATACATTCTCTCTTTCTCAGTAAAAAAAAGTACTCTCGATGTTCGTTCTTTTTTTGCATGCATATTCAAAAAATGTGCTAATGTGTGTATGACACTCCGTTTTGAAATGATCCAAGAAAGACCGAAAAAGCACTGATCTATACACTGGATAGTGTATTCATACAAAATTTTTGAGACAAAAATATAGTCGTGGCCGGTACCCTCATATAACAGTATAACAGCGGCGCCAGCGGAATGGACGCTACTGGACCTGCATTTTCTTATATTTTTTTCAATATTTACAGCCGCAATGTTTGTTGACATCAACTGATATCAAATAAATGCTCAATTTCGGCAAATATCTTCAATCACTTTCTTCGTTTGTATAGAGCAAGATATGAGGTCGTGGCCGGTACCCTTTAAAAAACTTTAGAGAAACGGAGCTTGCTTCTGGGATTTGTAACCTCACTACCAGGATGAAACAGTCCATGTCTTTGTTTCTTTTTTGATGGTTCTCCCGAGGATGTCAGTGGATTGCAGTGGACCAACAGCTATCGCACCTGGTGGCTGGTATGCTAGCCACACTACCACTACTACATTATTTTTGTGTGCATTATGAACTAGAATTCTTAATTCACAGGAGTTTGTTTCAGAAGCGGTCAGCCATTTGCTGATGGCAGGTTTGATACACGTATTTAAGGCTACCTGGGCCCTTATTATGAAATACGAAACGAACGGCAGAAAAAACGATTATGCGATTATGAGAAACGAGAATGCAATCAAGGAAATGTTGCCAAACAAAAATGAAATATAACATTTTTTTCAAACCGCAGCAAACTTCACACCTATTAGCAAATGTCAAAATACAAGTGTTTTTAAAATTTTATTTGCATTACTCAAAAAAAATGTTGGAACTTGGATTGGTTTCCACAAAAGACACAAGCAAATCCAATTGTTTGTCATTAGTTGGAGGCCTAGAAACATAAACGGGTCTTATTTTTTTGTTTTTCACACTTTTATTTAATACATTTGATTCACATTTTTTAATTTCAATCAAAACAACCAAAGACCAAACAAAAACACAATTTTAACAAATGACAACAAATCCAAAACGAAAGCAAATGTCACTCGTTAATTTAAAATGAGTTTCGTTTTTATTAACGAGTATCGTTACTCGTAATCGCAAATAAAATAAGAGTTTCGTTTTTTCTACTACCATTCTCGTAATCGCCATTTAACGAATACGCGGTATTAACGATTATCGTTTTACATAATAAGCCCCCTGAACAGTATGGTGTAAGAAGTGCTGGCCTGTGTATCTGGCCAACGGTAAATCGAACAGCGATGGTTGATATCTTTTTGGAATCAGCAATTGATGAAACGAATAAAAAAATTTCTTGAAAAAGAATCACTATTAAAAAAAATTTACTCTTGGAACTCGCATATTGGAACCTGTATGCGTATTTTAAGAGTGCTTTTTCTCATTACAACTTTTAATTAAAAGATTTTAAAGCTTCTTTTAACAGCATTAAAGGTTGATTCCAATAAGGTATCATTCATCTCTGTACGGCTTACCGTTGGCCAGATACACTCCAAAACCTTTATCAATTTTCTTGATTTTTCCCATCATAAAGAAAAATCAAAAACGTTTTAGAGTGTATCTGACCAACGGTAAGTCGTACAGCGATGGTTGATATCTTTTTGGAATCAGCAATTGATGCTCTCAAAACAAGTATCAACATTTCTTGAAAGAGAATCACCATTAAAAAAATTTTAATTAAAAAAAAACTTAAATAAAAAGCGCTTTTTCAAAAATATTAAAAAAAATTGTTTAATTTATTTCCTTTGAAGTTTTAACATAGTAAAAAACTTAACGTAAGCCAAAATTAGTAGTATTCAGTGCACCTATATTATGTTCATACCAACAGCACTTCCTCATAATTGTTGTATTATCCAAATACAATTCTATTTCGAATATAAGACTGCTGCTACGCACGGATGATAACCTTCATAATTTCATATAAGGTGCTCTTAAATGATTTAAAATTAAAAAAAAAATTCCTTTTGAAAACGTGGTTAAAAGGAGATTAAATCAACTTTTCAGAAGTTACTTTTATATGGACATTTTTTGAAATCTTTGTTTGATTTGAAAATGGTTTTCAGAATCACTTAGGGGACTTAAAATGAAACTTAGAACCATTCCAACCATCCTTATAAACGTAATAGTTTTGAAACGATAGCGTGGTATATCTCCAATTTCAAGAAATTTCTTAAAACTAATAGAAATTTCCTGAAATTGGTAGATAAATAACGCTCTTTTCAAAACTATTAGGTTTATAAGGATGGCTGGAATGGTTCTAAGTTTCGTTTTGAGTCCCTTAAGTGTTTCTGAAAACCATTTTCAAATCTAAAAAGATTTCAAAAAATTTCCATATAAAAGTTGGTAATTTCGGCATTTGCTTTAAAACTGAAAAATGCAGGAAATTGCTTTTATATCGAAATTTTTGGAAATCTTTGTTCGACTCAAGTGAATTGAGTTTCAATGCGATGTTTGGCTAAAAATTGTAAAGGTGTAAGGAAATCGGTTGCTTTTTCAAGTGGATCGCCTTGACGTTCGAGCTTTTCGGCGATCAATTCGGCCAACTGCGGAGACTCGACTTCGTGACATTTCTTCAGAGAGTCACCCCATTTCCCAGACGCTGAAAGCCCAATGCACATTCTGTTTGGGACCACATACATTGCATTCTCACATGTATTTAGCGCACTTGGAGTTGATGTTCCTTAAAAACACATTTATCATCAAAACAACAAATATTTACTCGGTTATTGCAACAACCTCGGTGATTTTAATTAGTTGCGATAATCAAGAATGCACTGTATACTAATCCTTTAAAAGAAAAGAATTCGACATAAGTGTTCAGAGTTGATATCTCAAAGATTTTTCTCACTCAAAAAGTGAGCAAGCGAATCCAAGATTTCTTTTCCTCAGAGTTTTGACAGCAAAGCTAAGAAATTTTGCTAGGGAATCTGATCTCAGTTTCCTGAACTTCCCTGTTTACATTTATAATATTTGGCAAACTTTTGAGTCTGATTCCATCCGCAGCTCATTCTTATTGCGTTTTCGTTTGGTTATCCGGAAGAAGTCTTCAGAACTCCGATCCGGAATTCCAAACGAACAAGTTACAACACTTTTGACTATAAACTTTTTGTTTCATTGTATTTTTGAATCGTCAATTTAAAATTGTTTTCATTGTTTTTCATTATTTGTAAATATGTATGTGCGAACACTAATTTGGAATATTTTGGTTCTACCTATTTGCGAAGAAAATTGGGAGATAACATGTGCAGATAATCATGTTCCAAAATAGTGAATTAAATAAAGTAGTTCGAATTTAATTTCATAATTTGCAAACTTTCTTTATAAATTCCTAATTGAATTAAATAAAAAATTATAATTCACGGTTTTAACGTTAAAAGTGCATGTGCTCCAACTTCTGGTTTTGATTCTTACTTCAAATCCAGAATCGATTTTCTCTTCTTTTCAGAAGAACTGTTATTTAGTGCCAAACGAAGGATTTAAGAAGCATTCGGAATGCTTCTGATTCCCACTTTTGTTTGCTACATTTTCAATATTCAATTGACAAGAAAATACTTTAAAATCTTATAAAATACAGATTCCATATC
Source organism: Epistrophe grossulariae (assembly GCA_929447395.1). Lineage (NCBI taxonomy): Eukaryota > Metazoa > Arthropoda > Insecta > Diptera > Syrphidae > Epistrophe > Epistrophe grossulariae. The sequence goes on from OV839566.1 coordinate 94,778,234, forward strand.
TATAGGTGCCGATCATTGAAGATCTACCAGAATTGGTAAATGATGAATTTTCACTGTTTATGAAAAACACTTCCGAGAACAATAAAGATAGCAAGACAACACGTTTTCCATGAAATATGCATTAACATCATCACAAAACTCGACGAGAAACTTTCGGGAACATATATTACAGAAGTTTCTTCTGAACTCGGGATCGTGGTACCCACTCTTTTGGATCTCAGGTTTCCAATAAAATCCGAAGTTGATTTGGATGAAATGGAGCTTCACCTTAATGATCCGAAAAATATGAATATGATTTGGTATGTATACCTACATATCTTTCTTATTGCTTTAGGACGAGAGTGCACAATGAATAAAATAGTGGCGCTTAATTTTCCCATTTGGTTTTATTGTTTGAATTCATCGGTGTTGTTATTTTCGGTATTTTTTAATTATTTTTTGTTTTATTTTGCTAATACCTAGTTTTTTGAATATTTGGTGTTTGTATGTTGAATAATTGGTGTTTTTATGGTGATGTTTTTGTATTTATCTGAGCCATAAATGATTGAGAAAAATTTGGACTTTTAATGTGCTCTGCTTATGGGACATTTTTTGATTTTTTTTTTCGCTTCACATAAACATTCTGCCGGCTCAAAAATCAACTAAAAATAATATTTAAATAACATAAAAAACACCAATAAATAATGGATATGACCCAAGACTATATCGGATTTTTTTGCAGGTAGATTTTCAGTATACCTATAGTGTCGAGATACACTTCGAAATGATTACCTCTCTAATTTTATTTCAGGAAATGGTACCTACTTTAGATGCACTTTTCAACTGTATTGCTGGCAAATAAAAGCATTCGTTTCAACCTTGATGAGGACTGCATGAAACATTTATAGATATCTTTTGATTTTGGTTAACAACAAATTGTCCAGCAAAACACGAAATACATGTTTTACATTTTCAAAGTAAAGAAACTAGTCTAATGTAGAAATTCACACCAATGCACACAGTTTCAAAGTCATGAAACTAGACAATTAGTATAAGCTTATTTGCATAAGCAAAGCACATTAAAAGTGTAAATTTTTCTCCATTATTTATGGCTCAGATAAATATATAAACATCACTATATTATTCAACATACAAACACCAAATATTAAAAAAACAATAGGTATTAGCAAAATAAAACAAAAAATAACTAAAAATACCGAAAATAACAACACCGATTAATGCAAACAATAACAAAACCGGTAGAACGCAAATGGAAATGACAATTTATTCTAAATCAATTGACAGACTCACAGAAATATATTGCAAAAGAGGGTTAACGAAATTGATAGATATTTCAAACAGCCCTTCAAGCAAACGAGTCCGCTTTGGATCCGCGCACGTAGTAAACAACGTATGGATGACTCCGTATAAGGATCCATACAAACTGCGTTTGTGGGCTCAAATTAGTATGTAAATTAGAATCACCGGAACGGACTCATTTTGTGCATGTATAGTGAGAGAGAGAGCTTCCCATTTCACCATACTCAGCGAGAACCGAAACCAAATGGAATCCAGAACGGATCCAAAAAAATGAACGAACGATACAGGCGTTTTGTAGTTGAAGAATTATGCAATTTATTTTCTTCTATCGTTTGTATATAAATGAAACATCACGATTTATTTTGTATTTAATAATTAAATAATCAACTTTTGATTTTAAAATGATTTTCTTTCAGTAGGGAATTTTTATTAAACTGTTGCGCTGGGCACGAACATGAACACATTGAAAAAAGTTAATTGTTTTTGTTGTCTTCTCCTTTGTTTTCAGTCCATAAAAAAAAACTCACCATTAGGGTATTGCATACATTCTCTCTTTCTCAGTAAAAAAAAGTACTCTCGATGTTCGTTCTTTTTTTGCATGCATATTCAAAAAATGTGCTAATGTGTGTATGACACTCCGTTTTGAAATGATCCAAGAAAGACCGAAAAAGCACTGATCTATACACTGGATAGTGTATTCATACAAAATTTTTGAGACAAAAATATAGTCGTGGCCGGTACCCTCATATAACAGTATAACAGCGGCGCCAGCGGAATGGACGCTACTGGACCTGCATTTTCTTATATTTTTTTCAATATTTACAGCCGCAATGTTTGTTGACATCAACTGATATCAAATAAATGCTCAATTTCGGCAAATATCTTCAATCACTTTCTTCGTTTGTATAGAGCAAGATATGAGGTCGTGGCCGGTACCCTTTAAAAAACTTTAGAGAAACGGAGCTTGCTTCTGGGATTTGTAACCTCACTACCAGGATGAAACAGTGCATGTCTTTGTTTCTTTTTTGATGGTTCTCCCGAGGATGTCAGTGGATTGCAGTGGACCAACAGCTATCGCACCTGGTGGCTGGTATGCTAGCCACACTACCACTACTACATTATTTTTGTGTGCATTATGAACTAGAATTCTTAATTCACAGTAGTTTGTTTCAGAAGCGGTCAGCCATTTGCTGATGGCAGGTTTGATACACGTATTTAAGGCTACCTGGGCCCTTATTATGAAATACGAAACGAACGGCAGAAAAAACGATTATGCGATTATGAGAAACGAGAATGCAATCAAGGAAATGTTGCCAAACAAAAATGAAATATAACATTTTTTTCAAACCGCAGCAAACTTCACACCTATTAGCAAATGTCAAAATACAAGTGTTTTTAAAATTTTATTTGCATTACTCAAAAAAAATGTTGGAACTTGGATTGGTTTCCACAAAAGACACAAGCAAATCCAATTGTTTGTCATTAGTTGGAGGCCTAGAAACATAAACGGGTCTTATTTTTTTGTTTTTCACACTTTTATTTAATACATTTGATTCACATTTTTTAATTTCAATCAAAACAACCAAGGACCAAACAAAAACACAATTTTAACAAATGACAACAAATCCAAAACGAAAGCAAATGTCACTCGTTAATTTAAAATGAGTTTCGTTTTTATTAACGAGTATCGTTACTCGTAATCGCAAATAAAATAAGAGTTTCGTTTTTTCTACTACCATTCTCGTAATCGCCATTTAACGAATACGCGGTATTAACGATTATCGTTTTACATAATAAGCCCCCTGAACAGTATGGTGTAAGAAGTGCTGGCCTGTGTATCTGGCCAACGGTAAATCGAACAGCGATGGTTGATATCTTTTTGGAATCAGCAATTGATGAAACGAATAAAAAAATTTCTTGAAAAAGAATCACTATTAAAAAAAATTTACTCTTGGAACTCGCATATTGGAACCTGTATGCGTATTTTAAGAGTGCTTTTTCTCATTACAACTTTTAATTAAAAGATTTTAAAGCTTCTTTTAACAGCATTAAAGGTTGATTCCAATAAGGTATCATTCATCTCTGTACGGCTTACCGTTGGCCAGATACACTCCAAAACCTTTATCAATTTTCTTGATTTTTCCCATCATAAAGAAAAATCAAAAACGTTTTAGAGTGTATCTGACCAACGGTAAGTCGTACAGCGATGGTTGATATCTTTTTGGAATCAGCAATTGATGCTCTCAAAACAAGTATCAACATTTCTTGAAAGAGAATCACCATTAAAAAAATTTTAATTAAAAAAAAACTTAAATAAAAAGCGCTTTTTCAAAAATATTAAAAAAAATTGTTTAATTTATTTCCTTTGAAGTTTTAACATAGTAAAAAACTTAACGTAAGCCAAAATTAGTAGTATTCAGTGCACCTATATTATGTTCATACCAACAGCACTTCCTCATAATTGTTGTATTATCCAAATACAATTCTATTTCGAATATAAGACTGCTGCTACGCACGGATGATAACCTTCATAATTTCATATAAGGTGCTCTTAAATGATTTAAAATTAAAAAAAAAATTCCTTTTGAAAACGTGGTTAAAAGGAGATTAAATCAACTTTTCAGAAGTTACTTTTATATGGACATTTTTTGAAATCTTTGTTTGATTTGAAAATGGTTTTCAGAATCACTTAGGGGACTTAAAATGAAACTTAGAACCATTCCAACCATCCTTATAAACGTAATAGTTTTGAAACGATAGCGTGGTATATCTCCAATTTCAAGAAATTTCTTAAAACTAATAGAAATTTCCTGAAATTGGTAGATAAATAACGCTCTTTTCAAAACTATTAGGTTTATAAGGATGGCTGGAATGGTTCTAAGTTTCGTTTTGAGTCCCTTAAGTGTTTCTGAAAACCATTTTCAAATCTAAAAAGATTTCAAAAAATTTCCATATAAAAGTTGGTAATTTCGGCATTTGCTTTAAAACTGAAAAATGCAGGAAATTGCTTTTATATCGAAATTTTTGGAAATCTTTGTTCGACTCAAGTGAATTGAGTTTCAATGCGATGTTTGGCTAAAAATTGTAAAGGTGTAAGGAAATCGGTTGCTTTTTCAAGTGGATCGCCTTGACGTTCGAGCTTTTCGGCGATCAATTCGGCCAACTGCGGAGACTCGACTTCGTGACATTTCTTCAGAGAGTCACCCCATTTCCCAGACGCTGAAAGCCCAATGCACATTCTGTTTGGGACCACATACATTGCATTCTCACATGTATTTAGCGCACTTGGAGTTGATGTTCCTTAAAAACACATTTATCATCAAAACAACAAATATTTACTCGGTTATTGCAACAACCTCGGTGATTTTAATTAGTTGCGATAATCAAGAATGCACTGTATACTAATCCTTTAAAAGAAAAGAATTCGACATAAGTGTTCAGAGTTGATATCTCAAAGATTTTTCTCACTCAAAAAGTGAGCAAGCGAATCCAAGATTTCTTTTCCTCAGAGTTTTGACAGCAAAGCTAAGAAATTTTGCTAGGGAATCTGATCTCAGTTTCCTGAACTTCCCTGTTTACATTTATAATATTTGGCAAACTTTTGAGTCTGATTCCATCCGCAGCTCATTCTTATTGCGTTTTCGTTTGGTTATCCGGAAGAAGTCTTCAGAACTCCGATCCGGAATTCCAAACGAACAAGTTACAACACTTTTGACTATAAACTTTTTGTTTCATTGTATTTTTGAATCGTCAATTTAAAATTGTTTTCATTGTTTTTCATTATTTGTAAATATGTATGTGCGAACACTAATTTGGAATATTTTGGTTCTACCTATTTGCGAAGAAAATTGGGAGATAACATGTGCAGATAATCATGTTCCAAAATAGTGAATTAAATAAAGTAGTTCGAATTTAATTTCATAATTTGCAAACTTTCTTTATAAATTCCTAATTGAATTAAATAAAAAATTATAATTCACGGTTTTAACGTTAAAAGTGCATGTGCTCCAACTTCTGGTTTTGATTCTTACTTCAAATCCAGAATCGATTTTCTCTTCTTTTCAGAAGAACTGTTATTTAGTGCCAAACGAAGGATTTAAGAAGCATTCGGAATGCTTCTGATTCCCACTTTTGTTTGCTACATTTTCAATATTCAATTGACAAGAAAATACTTTAAAATCTTATAAAATACAGATTCCATATCTATAGGTGCCGATCATTGAAGATCTACCAGAATTGGTAAATGATGAATTTTCACTGTTTATGAAAAACACTTCCGAGAACAATAAAGATAGCAAGACAACACGTTTTCCATGAAATATGCATTAACATCATCACAAAACTCGACGAGAAACTTTCGGGAACATATATTACAGAAGTTTCTTCTGAACTCGGGATCGTGGTACCCACTCTTTTGGATCTCAGGTTTCCAATAAAATCCGAAGTTGATTTGGATGAAATGGAGCTTCACCTTAATGATCCGAAAAATATGAATATGATTTGGTATGTATACCTACATATCTTTCTTATTGCTTTAGGACGAGAGTGCACAATGAATAAAATAGTGGCGCTTAATTTTCCCATTTGGTTTTATTGTTTGAATTCATCGGTGTTGTTATTTTCGGTATTTTTTAATTATTTTTTGTTTTATTTTGCTAATACCTAGTTTTTTGAATATTTGGTGTTTGTATGTTGAATAATTGGTGTTTTTATGGTGATGTTTTTGTATTTATCTGAGCCATAAATGATTGAGAAAAATTTGGACTTTTAATGTGCTCTGCTTATGGGACATTTTTTGATTTTTTTTTTCGCTTCACATAAACATTCTGCCGGCTCAAAAATCAACTAAAAATAATATTTAAATAACATAAAAAACACCAATAAATAATGGATATGACCCAAGACTATATCGGATTTTTTTGCAGGTAGATTTTCAGTATACCTATAGTGTCGAGATACACTTCGAAATGATTACCTCTCTAATTTTATTTCAGGAAATGGTACCTACTTTAGATGCACTTTTCAACTGTATTGCTGGCAAATAAAAGCATTCGTTTCAACCTTGATGAGGACTGCATGAAACATTTATAGATATCTTTTGATTTTGGTTAACAACAAATTGTCCAGCAAAACACGAAATACATGTTTTACATTTTCAAAGTAAAGAAACTAGTCTAATGTAGAAATTCACACCAATGCACACAGTTTCAAAGTCATGAAACTAGACAATTAGTATAAGCTTATTTGCATAAGCAAAGCACATTAAAAGTGTAAATTTTTCTCCATTATTTATGGCTCAGATAAATATATAAACATCACTATATTATTCAACATACAAACACCAAATATTAAAAAAACAATAGGTATTAGCAAAATAAAACAAAAAATAACTAAAAATACCGAAAATAACAACACCGATTAATGCAAACAATAACAAAACCGGTAGAACGCAAATGGAAATGACAATTTATTCTAAATCAATTGACAGACTCACAGAAATATATTGCAAAAGAGGGTTAACGAAATTGATAGATATTTCAAACAGCCCTTCAAGCAAACGAGTCCGCTTTGGATCCGCGCACGTAGTAAACAACGTATGGATGACTCCGTATAAGGATCCATACAAACTGCGTTTGTGGGCTCAAATTAGTATGTAAATTAGAATCACCGGAACGGACTCATTTTGTGCATGTATAGTGAGAGAGAGAGCTTCCCATTTCACCATACTCAGCGAGAACCGAAACCAAATGGAATCCAGAACGGATCCAAAAAAATGAACGAACGATACAGGCGTTTTGTAGTTGAAGAATTATGCAATTTATTTTCTTCTATCGTTTGTATATAAATGAAACATCACGATTTATTTTGTATTTAATAATTAAATAATCAACTTTTGATTTTAAAATGATTTTCTTTCAGTAGGGAATTTTTATTAAACTGTTGCGCTGGGCACGAACATGAACACATTGAAAAAAGTTAATTGTTTTTGTTGTCTTCTCCTTTGTTTTCAGTCCATAAAAAAAAACTCACCATTAGGGTATTGCATACATTCTCTCTTTCTCAGTAAAAAAAAGTACTCTCGATGTTCGTTCTTTTTTTGCATGCATATTCAAAAAATGTGCTAATGTGTGTATGACACTCCGTTTTGAAATGATCCAAGAAAGACCGAAAAAGCACTGATCTATACACTGGATAGTGTATTCATACAAAATTTTTGAGACAAAAATATAGTCGTGGCCGGTACCCTCATATAACAGTATAACAGCGGCGCCAGCGGAATGGACGCTACTGGACCTGCATTTTCTTATATTTTTTTCAATATTTACAGCCGCAATGTTTGTTGACATCAACTGATATCAAATAAATGCTCAATTTCGGCAAATATCTTCAATCACTTTCTTCGTTTGTATAGAGCAAGATATGAGGTCGTGGCCGGTACCCTTTAAAAAACTTTAGAGAAACGGAGCTTGCTTCTGGGATTTGTAACCTCACTACCAGGATGAAACAGTGCATGTCTTTGTTTCTTTTTTGATGGTTCTCCCGAGGATGTCAGTGGATTGCAGTGGACCAACAGCTATCGCACCTGGTGGCTGGTATGCTAGCCACACTACCACTACTACATTATTTTTGTGTGCATTATGAACTAGAATTCTTAATTCACAGTAGTTTGTTTCAGAAGCGGTCAGCCATTTGCTGATGGCAGGTTTGATACACGTATTTAAGGCTACCTGGGCCCTTATTATGAAATACGAAACGAACGGCAGAAAAAACGATTATGCGATTATGAGAAACGAGAATGCAATCAAGGAAATGTTGCCAAACAAAAATGAAATATAACATTTTTTTCAAACCGCAGCAAACTTCACACCTATTAGCAAATGTCAAAATACAAGTGTTTTTAAAATTTTATTTGCATTACTCAAAAAAAATGTTGGAACTTGGATTGGTTTCCACAAAAGACACAAGCAAATCCAATTGTTTGTCATTAGTTGGAGGCCTAGAAACATAAACGGGTCTTATTTTTTTGTTTTTCACACTTTTATTTAATACATTTGATTCACATTTTTTAATTTCAATCAAAACAACCAAGGACCAAACAAAAACACAATTTTAACAAATGACAACAAATCCAAAACGAAAGCAAATGTCACTCGTTAATTTAAAATGAGTTTCGTTTTTATTAACGAGTATCGTTACTCGTAATCGCAAATAAAATAAGAGTTTCGTTTTTTCTACTACCATTCTCGTAATCGCCATTTAACGAATACGCGGTATTAACGATTATCGTTTTACATAATAAGCCCCCTGAACAGTATGGTGTAAGAAGTGCTGGCCTGTGTATCTGGCCAACGGTAAATCGAACAGCGATGGTTGATATCTTTTTGGAATCAGCAATTGATGAAACGAATAAAAAAATTTCTTGAAAAAGAATCACTATTAAAAAAAATTTACTCTTGGAACTCGCATATTGGAACCTGTATGCGTATTTTAAGAGTGCTTTTTCTCATTACAACTTTTAATTAAAAGATTTTAAAGCTTCTTTTAACAGCATTAAAGGTTGATTCCAATAAGGTATCATTCATCTCTGTACGGCTTACCGTTGGCCAGATACACTCCAAAACCTTTATCAATTTTCTTGATTTTTCCCATCATAAAGAAAAATCAAAAACGTTTTAGAGTGTATCTGACCAACGGTAAGTCGTACAGCGATGGTTGATATCTTTTTGGAATCAGCAATTGATGCTCTCAAAACAAGTATCAACATTTCTTGAAAGAGAATCACCATTAAAAAAATTTTAATTAAAAAAAAACTTAAATAAAAAGCGCTTTTTCAAAAATATTAAAAAAAATTGTTTAATTTATTTCCTTTGAAGTTTTAACATAGTAAAAAACTTAACGTAAGCCAAAATTAGTAGTATTCAGTGCACCTATATTATGTTCATACCAACAGCACTTCCTCATAATTGTTGTATTATCCAAATACAATTCTATTTCGAATATAAGACTGCTGCTACGCACGGATGATAACCTTCATAATTTCATATAAGGTGCTCTTAAATGATTTAAAATTAAAAAAAAAATTCCTTTTGAAAACGTGGTTAAAAGGAGATTAAATCAACTTTTCAGAAGTTACTTTTATATGGACATTTTTTGAAATCTTTGTTTGATTTGAAAATGGTTTTCAGAATCACTTAGGGGACTTAAAATGAAACTTAGAACCATTCCAACCATCCTTATAAACGTAATAGTTTTGAAACGATAGCGTGGTATATCTCCAATTTCAAGAAATTTCTTAAAACTAATAGAAATTTCCTGAAATTGGTAGATAAGTAACGCTCTTTTCAAAACTATTAGGTTTATAAGGATGGCTGGAATGGTTCTAAGTTTCGTTTTGAGTCCCTTAAGTGTTTCTGAAAACCATTTTCAAATCTAAAAAGATTTCAAAAAATTTCCATATAAAAGTTGGTAATTTCGGCATTTGCTTTAAAACTGAAAAATGCAGGAAATTGCTTTTATATCGAAATTTTTGGAAATCTTTGTTCGACTCAAGTGAATTGAGTTTCAATGCGATGTTTGGCTAAAAATTGTAAAGGTGTAAGGAAATCGGTTGCTTTTTCAAGTGGATCGCCTTGACGTTCGAGCTTTTCGGCGATCAATTCGGCCAACTGCGGAGACTCGACTTCGTGACATTTCTTCAGAGAGTCACCCCATTTCCCAGACGCTGAAAGCCCAATGCACATTCTGTTTGGGACCACATACATTGCATTCTCACATGTATTTAGCGCACTTGGAGTTGATGTTCCTTAAAAACACATTTATCATCAAAACAACAAATATTTACTCGGTTATTGCAACAACCTCGGTGATTTTAATTAGTTGCGATAATCAAGAATGCACTGTATACTAATCCTTTAAAAGAAAAGAATTCGACATAAGTGTTCAGAGTTGATATCTCAAAGATTTTTCTCACTCAAAAAGTGAGCAAGCGAATCCAAGATTTCTTTTCCTCAGAGTTTTGACAGCAAAGCTAAGAAATTTTGCTAGGGAATCTGATCTCAGTTTCCTGAACTTCCCTGTTTACATTTATAATATTTGGCAAACTTTTGAGTCTGATTCCATCCGCAGCTCATTCTTATTGCGTTTTCGTTTGGTTATCCGGAAGAAGTCTTCAGAACTCCGATCCGGAATTCCAAACGAACAAGTTACAACACTTTTGACTATAAACTTTTTGTTTCATTGTATTTTTGAATCGTCAATTTAAAATTGTTTTCATTGTTTTTCATTATTTGTAAATATGTATGTGCGAACACTAATTTGGAATATTTTGGTTCTACCTATTTGCGAAGAAAATTGGGAGATAACATGTGCAGATAATCATGTTCCAAAATAGTGAATTAAATAAAGTAGTTCGAATTTAATTTCATAATTTGCAAACTTTCTTTATAAATTCCTAATTGAATTAAATAAAAAATTATAATTCACGGTTTTAACGTTAAAAGTGCATGTGCTCCAACTTCTGGTTTTGATTCTTACTTCAAATCCAGAATCGATTTTCTCTTCTTTTCAGAAGAACTGTTATTTAGTGCCAAACGAAGGATTTAAGAAGCATTCGGAATGCTTCTGATTCCCACTTTTGTTTGCTACATTTTCAATATTCAATTGACAAGCAAATACTTTAAAATCTTATAAAATACAGATTCCATATCTATAGGTGCCGATCATTGAAGATCTACCAGAATTGGTAAATGATGAATTTTCACTGTTTATGAAAAACACTTCCGAGAACAATAAAGATAGCAAGACAACACGTTTTCCATGAAATATGCATTAACATCATCACAAAACTCGACGAGAAACTTTCGGGAACATATATTACAGAAGTTTCTTCTGAACTCGGGATCGTGGTACCCACTCTTTTGGATCTCAGGTTTCCAATAAAATCCGAAGTTGATTTGGATGAAATGGAGCTTCACCTTAATGATCCGAAAAATATGAATATGATTTGGTATGTATACCTACATATCTTTCTTATTGCTTTAGGACGAGAGTGCACAATGAATAAAATAGTGGCGCTTAATTTTCCCATTTGGTTTTATTGTTTGAATTCATCGGTGTTGTTATTTTCGGTATTTTTTAATTATTTTTTGTTTTATTTTGCTAATACCTAGTTTTTTGAATATTTGGTGTTTTTATGGTGATGTTTTTGTATTTATCTGAGCCATAAATGATTGAGAAAAATTTGGACTTTTAATGTGCTCTGCTTATGGGACATTTTTTGATTTTTTTTTTCGCTTCACATAAACATTCTGCCGGCTCAAAAATCAACTAAAAATAATATTTAAATAACATAAAAAACACCAATAAATAATGGATATGACCCAAGACTATATCGGATTTTTTTGCAGGTAGATTTTCAGTATACCTATAGTGTCGAGATACACTTCGAAATGATTACCTCTCTAATTTTATTTCAGGAAATGGTACCTACTTTAGATGCACTTTTCAACTGTATTGCTGGCAAATAAAAGCATTCGTTTCAACCTTGATGAGGACTGCATGAAACATTTATAGATATCTTTTGATTTTGGTTAACAACAAATTGTCCAGCAAAACACGAAATACATGTTTTACATTTTCAAAGTAAAGAAACTAGTCTAATGTAGAAATTCACACCAATGCACACAGTTTCAAAGTCATGAAACTAGACAATTAGTATAAGCTTATTTGCATAAGCAAAGCACATTAAAAGTGTAAATTTTTCTCCATTATTTATGGCTCAGATAAATATATAAACATCACTATATTATTCAACATACAAACACCAAATATTAAAAAAAACAATAGGTATTAGCAAAATAAAACAAAAAATAACTAAAAATACCGAAAATAACAACACCGATTAATGCAAACAATAACAAAACCGGTAGAACGCAAATGGAAATGACAATTTATTCTAAATCAATTGACAGACTCACAGAAATATATTGCAAAAGAGGGTTAACGAAATTGATAGATATTTCAAACAGCCCTTCAAGCAAACGAGTCCGCTTTGGATCCGCGCACGTAGTAAACAACGTATGGATGACTCCGTATAAGGATCCATACAAACTGCGTTTGTGGGCTCAAATTAGTATGTAAATTAGAATCACCGGAACGGACTCATTTTGTGCATGTATAGTGAGAGAGAGAGCTTCCCATTTCACCATACTCAGCGAGAACCGAAACCAAATGGAATCCAGAACGGATCCAAAAAAATGAACGAACGATACAGGCGTTTTGTAGTTGAAGAATTATGCAATTTATTTTCTTCTATCGTTTGTATATAAATGAAACTTCACGATTTATTTTGTATTTAATTTATTTATTTATTTATTTATTTATTTATTCATCAATCAGACAAAAATATCTTATAGACTACTAGCAATAAAATTTTAACAAAAAAGTGGTATGTATATATATATTAATATTAAAAATTAATTACAAAATGACGTTGTAGATTACATTTAAGGATAGAACGACTAATATGAAAGTTAAAATCAAAAACATAAGAAATACAGTTAACTTCACGGACACAGCGAGTTATTGGCTCATTTTTGGCATAATTCGTCCTATGATCGTTTTCAAAAACTAAAAATCTATTCCTCAGAGGACGACTTGGAGCATACAAATTAATTAAAGACAGAAGAGAAGTACAATTAATACGATAGGACAAAATATCACTTATAAACAATACAGAGTAAATTTTTCGACGGTTTTCAAGTGACTGAATATCAATAAGTTTACATCTAGTTGAATAAGAGGGCATTTCAATGTTCCAGCCAAGCTTCCATATAACGAACCTAGTGAACTTTTTCTGAACATTTTCAATTCTATTAGAATGAATGTTATAATGAGGGTTCCATATAACACATCCATATTCTAAAATAGATCTGACATAAGCATTATACAGACATTTTAAAGTATAGGGATCGGTAAAATCAGATGAATTACGTTTTATGAAACCAAGCATAGAGTTGGATTTTGCGATTATGTATTCGATATGTTTTGTGAAGTTTAACTTGCAATCAAATAGTATTCCTAAGTCTTTTTTTTCAAAAACTCTTTCTAAAATATTGACCTCCATTTTGTAGTCAAAATTGATTGTATTAGCAATGCGAGAGAAAGTAAAACACTGACATTTGGAGACATTCAAAAACAAGTCATTGATCGTGCACCAATTACTCAAACGATCAAGATCGTCTTGGAGAAGGTGGCAGTCGCGAGAAGATTTAATGCTTCTAAAGAATTTAAGATCGTCCGCAAAAAGAAGGCGGTATGAGTTTTTAAAGACATTAGGCATGTCATTAATAAATATTAAAAACAATAATGGTCCAAGATGACTACCTTGCAGTACGCCAGAGGTTACTAAAATAGGAGAGGAATGAATATTATCTATAGAAACAATTTGGTAACGTTTCGTTAAGTAGGAAGAAAGCCACGACAGCATAACAGAATGAAAGCCTACGCTTTTTAGTTTATATATTAGTATCGAATGATTTACTCTATCAAACGCCTTGGCAAAATCTGCATAAATGACATCAATCTGATAACCTTCCTCGAGCTGGTTGAGGACATAATTAGAAAATAGAGCAAGATTAGTAGTGGTGGATCTTCCCCCCACAAACCCATGTTGGTAAGGCGATATTATTTCTTTGAACAAAAAAGTTAATTTATCGTAAACAATCCTTTCGAAAAGTTTAGGTATCGCTGAGAGTTTGCAGATCGGGCGATAGTTCGATATTTCCTGTTTAGAGCCTGATTTGTGAATTGGAGTAATAAAGGAGTTCTTCCACTCTGGAAGAAATTCCCCTTTAGAAAGAGAACTATTAAAAATAATTGTTAAAGGCTGAGATAGAGCAGATGCACATTTTTTTAAAATAACTGGAGGAATTTCATCCGGACCAGCATTTTTATCGCAGCTTAAACCACGTAAAGCGTTTTCAACTTCAATAACACTTATACTTAAACACCCAATACTTAATGGACTTTCGAAATTACTTGCTTGTAAAGGATAACCCTGAGGAGATGTATAATTTGATTGGAAATAAGCAGAAAAAGCATTACAAATAGATGCAATATCAGAGTATGTGTCACCCATATATTGCATTGTTTTTGGTATTCCATTACTTTTCTTTTTATTCTTTATGAAAGACCAGAAACTTCTACTATTATGTTTTAATTCCCTCTCTATTGAATATATATAATTGTTATATAGAAACTTATTTAGAACATTGAATTCTCCATCCAATTGTGTATAGCTGATTTTAAGAAAAGAATTGTCTAATGAATTCCGATATAGCTTATATGCTTTGTTCTTTTTATTGCTAAGATTACAGAGCCTTTTATTAAACCATGGAGGTTTCGAATTACATTTAATAGGCAATTTAGCCACGAACGTATTAATTGCACCTTTCAACGAGTCAGTAAAGAATCTGTATGAAACCGATAATTCAGAATAATTGAGATGAGAATTCCAATTGAATTGTGACATATAACTCACTATGCCCTGAAAATTGGCCTTGTGGTACATTAATTTAAATTTATTAGAAATACTATTTTTAAAATATTCAATATATTCAAAGCAAATAGATAAAGCCTTATGATGTATTGAATTCGGAGCAATAGGAGAAATTGAGTTACTAACGGAAATTTATAATAATCAAATAATCAACTTTTGATTTTAAAATGATTTTCTTTCAGTAGGGATTTTTATTAAACTGTTGCGCTGGGCACGAACGTGAACACATTGAAAAAAGTTAATTGTTTTTGTTGTCTTCTCCTTTGTTTTCAGTCCATAAAAAAAACTCACCATTAGGGTATTGCATACATTCTCTCTTTCTCAGTAAAAAAAAGTTCTCTCGATGTTCGTTCTTTTTTTGCATGCATATTCAAAAAATGTGCTAATGTGTGTATGACACTCCGTTTTGAAATGATCCAAGAAAGACCGAAAAAGCACTGATCTATACACTGGATAGTGTATTCATACAAAATTTTTGAGACAAAAATATAGTCGTGGCCGGTACCCTCATATAACAGTATAACAGCGGCGCCAGCGGAATGGACGCTACTGGACCTGCATTTTCTTATATTTTTTTCAATATTTACAGCCGCAATGTTTGTTGACATCAACTGATATCAAATAAATGCTCAATTTCGGCAAATATCTTCAATCACTTTCTTCGTTTGTATAGAGCAAGATATGAGGTCGTGGCCGGTACCCTTTAAACAACTTTAGAGAAACGGAGCTTGCTTCTGGGATTTGTAACCTCACTACCAGGATGAAACAGTGCATGTCTTTGTTTCTTTTTTGATGGTTCTCCCGAGGATGTCAGTGGATTGCAGTGGACCAACAGCTATCGCACCTGGTGGCTGGTATGCTAGCCACACTACCACTACTACTTTATTTTTGTGTGCATTATGAACTAGAATTCTTAATTCACAGGAGTTTGTTTCAGAAGCGGTCAGCCATTTGCTGATGGCAGGTTTGATACACGTATTTAAGGCTACCTGGGCCCTTATTATGAAATACGAAACGAACGGCAGAAAAAACGATTATGCGATTATGAGAAACGAGAATGCAATCAAGGAAATGTTTCCAAACAAAAATGAAATATAACATTTTTTTCAAACCGCAGCAAACTTCACACCTATTAGCAAATGTCAAAATACAAGTGTTTTTAAAATTTTATTTGCATTACTCAAAAAAAATGTTGGAACTTGGATTGGTTTCCACAAAAGATACAAGCAAATCCAATTGTTTGTCATTAGTTGGAGGCCTTGAAACATAAACGGGTCTTATTTTTTTTGTTTTTCACACTTTTATTTACTACATTTGATTCACATTTTTTAATTTCAATCAAAACAACCAAGGACCAAACAAAAACACAATTTTAACAAATGACAACAAATCCAAAACGAAAGCAAATGTCACTCGTTAATTTAAAATGAGTTTCGTTTTTATTAACGAGTATCGTTACTCGTAATCGCAAATAAAATAAGAGTTTCGTTTTTTCTACTACCATTCTCGTTTCTCGTAATCGCCATTTAACGAATACGCGGTATTAACGATTATCGTTTTACATAATAAGCCCCCTGAACAGTATGGTGTAAGAAGTGCTGGCCTGTGTATCTGGCCAACGGTAAATCGAACAGCGATGGTTGATACCTTTTTGGAATCAGCAATTGATGAAACGAGTAAAAAAATTTCTTGAAAAAGAATCACTATTAAAAAAAATGTACTCTTGGAACTCGCATATTGGAACCTGTATGCGTATTTTAAGAGTGCTTTTTCTCATTACAACTTCTAATTAAAAGATTTTAAAGCTTCTTTTAACAGCATTAAAGGTTGATTCCAATAAGGTATCATTCATCTCTGTACGGCTTACCGTTGGCCAGATACACTCCAAAACCTTTATCAATTTTCTTGATTTTTCCCATCATAAAGAAAAATCAAAAACGTTTTAGAGTGTATCTGACCAACGGTAAGTCGTACAGCGATGGTTGATATCTTTTTGGAATCAGCAATTGATGCTCTCAAAACGAGTATCAACATTTCTTGAAAGAGAATCACCATTAAAAAAATTTTAATTAAAAAAAAACTTAAATAAAAAGCGCTTTTTCAAAAATATTAAAAAAAATTGTTTAATTTATTTCCTTTGAAGTTTTAACATAGTAAAAAACTTAACGTAAGCCAAAATTAGTAGTATTCAGTGCACCTATATTATGTTCATACCAACAGCACTTCCTCATAATTGTTGTATTATCCAAATACAATTCTATTTCGAATATAAGACTGCTGCTACGCACGGATGATAACCTTCATAATTTCATATAAGGTGCTCTTAAATGATTTAAAATTAAAAAAAAAATTCCTTTTGAAAACGTGGTTAAAAGGAGATTAATTCAATTTTTCAGAAGTTACTTTTATATGGACATTTTTTGAAATCTTTGTTTGATTTGAAAATGGTTTTCAGAATCACTTAGGGGACTTAAAATGAAACTTAGAACCATCCTTATAAACGTAATAGTTTTGAAACGATAGCGTGGTATATCTCCAATTTCAAGAAATTTCTTAAAACTAATAGAAATTTCCTGAAATTGGTAGATAAATAACGCTGTCTTTTCAAAACTATTAGGTTTATAAGGATGGCTGGAATGGTTCTAAGTTTCGTTTTGAGTCCCTTAAGTGTTTCTGAAAACCATTTTCAAATCTAAAAAGATTTCAAAAAATTTCCATATAAAAGTTGGTAATTTCGGCATTTGCTTTAAAACTGAAAAATGCAGGAAATTGCTTTTATATCGAAATTTTTGGAAATCTTTGTTCGACTCAAGTGAATTGAGTTTCAATGCGATGTTTGGCTAAAAATTGTAAAGGTGTAAGGAAATCGGTTGCTTTTTCAAGTGGATCGCCTTGACGTTCGAGCTTTTCGGCGATCAATTCGGCCAACTGCGGAGACTCGACTTCGTGACATTTCTTCAGAGAGTCACCCCATTTCCCAGACGCTGAAAGCCCAATGCACATTCTGTTTGGGACCACATACATTGCATTCTCACATGTATTTAGCGCACTTGGAGTTGATGTTCCTTAAAAACACATTTATCATCAAAACAACAAATATTTACTCGGTTATTGCAACAACCTCGGTCATTTTAATTAGTTGCGATAATCAAGAATGCACTGTATACTAATCCTTTAAAAGAAAAGAATTCGACATAAGTGTTCAGAGTTGATATCTCAAAGATTTTTCTCACTCAAAAAGTGAGCAAGCGAATCCAAGATTTCTTTTCCTCAGAGTTTTGACAGCAAAGCTAAGAAATTTTGCTAGGGAATCTGATCTCAGTTTCCTGAACTTCCCTGTTTACATTTATAATATTTGGCAAACTTTTGAGTCTGATTCCATCCGCAGCTCATTCTTATTGCGTTTTCGTTTGGTTATCCGGAAGAAGTCTTCAGAACTCCGATCCGGAATTCCAAACGAATAAGTTACAACACTTTTGACTATAAACTTTTTGTTTCATTGTATTTTTGAATCGTCAATTTAAAATTGTTATCATTGTTTTTCATTATTTGTAAATATGTATGTGCGAACACTAATTTGGAATATTTTGGTTCTACCTATTTGCGAAGAAAATTGGGAGATAACATGTGCAGATAATCATGTTCCAAAATAGTGAATTAAATAAAGTAGTTCGAATTTAATTTCATAATTTGCAAACTTTCTTTATAAATTCCTAATTGAATTAAATAAAAAATTATAATTCACGGTTTTAACGTTAAAAGTGCATGTGCTCCAACTTCTGGTTTTGATTCTTACTTCAAATCCAGAATCGATTTTCTCTTCTTTTCAGAAGAACTGTTATTTAGTGCCAAACGAAGGATTTAAGAAGCATTCGGAATGCTTCTGATTCCCACTTTTGTTTGCTACATTTTCAATATTCAATTGACAAGAAAATACTTTAAAATCTTATAAAATACAGATTCCATATCTATAGGTGCCGATCATTGAAGATCTACCAGAATTGGTAAATGATGAATTTTCACTGTTTATGAAAAACACTTCCGAGAACAATAAAGATAGCAAGACAACACGTTTTCCATGAAATATGCATTAACATCATCACAAAACTCGACGAGAAACTTTCGGGAACATATATTACAGAAGTTTCTTCTGAACTCGGGATCGTGGTACCCACTCTTTTGGATCTCAGGTTTCCAATAAAATCCGAAGTTGATTTGGATGAAATGGAGCTTCACCTTCATGATCCGAAAAATATGAATATGATTTGGTATGTATACCTACATATCTTTCTTATTGCTTTAGGACGAGAGTGCACAATGAATAAAATAGTGGCGCTTAATTTTCCCATTTGGTTTTATTGTTTGAATTCATCGGTGTTGTTATTTTCGGTATTTTTTAATTATTTTTTGTTTTATTTTGCTAATACCTAGTTTTTTGAATATTTGGTGTTTGTATGTTGAATAATTGGTGTTTTTATGGTGATGTTTTTGTATTTATCTGAGCCATAAATGATTGAGAAAAATTTGGACTTTTAATGTGCTCTGCTTATGGGACATTTTTTGATTTTTTTTTTCGCTTCACATAAACATTCTGCCGGTTCAAAAATCAACTAAAAATAATATTTAAATAACATAAAAACACCAATAAATAATTGATATGACCCAAGACTATATCGGATTTTTTTGCAGGTAGATTTTCAGTATACCTATAGTGTCGAGATACACTTCGAAATGATTACCTCTCTAATTTTATTTCAGGAAATGGTACCTACTTTAGATGCACTTTTCAACTGTATTGCTGGCAAATAAAAGCATTCGTTTCAACCTTGATGAGGACTGCATGAAACATTTATAGATATCTTTTGATTTTGGTTAACAACAAATTGTCCAGCAAAACACGAAATACATGTTTTACATTTTCAAAGTAAAGAAACTAGTCTAATGTAGAAATTCACACCAATGCACACAGTTTCAAAGTCATGAAACTAGACAATTAGTATAAGCTTATTTGCATAAGCAAAGCACATTAAAAGTGTAAATTTTTCTCCATTATTTATGGCTCAGATAAATATATAAACATCACTATATTATTCAACATACAAACACCAAATATTAAAAAAAACAATAGGTATTAGCAAAATAAAACAAAAAATAACTAAAAATACCGAAAATAACAACACCGATTAATGCAACCAATAACAAAACCGGTAGAACGCAAATGGAAATGACAATTTATTCTAAATCAATTGACAGACTCACAGAAATATATTGCAAAAGAGGGTTAACGAAATTGATAGATATTTCAAACAGCCCTTCAAGCAAACGAGTCCGCTTTGGATCCGCGCACGTAGTAAACAACGTATGGATGACTCCGTATAAGGATCCATACAAACTGCGTTTGTGGGCTCAAATTAGTATGTAAATTAGAATCACCGGAACGGACTCATTTTGTGCATGTATAGTGAGAGAGAGAGCTTCCCATTTCACCATACTCAGCGAGAACCGAAACCAAATGGAATCCAGAACGGATCCAAAAAAATGAACGAACGATACAGGCGTTTTGTAGTTGAAGAATTATGCAATTTATTTTCTTCTATCGTTTGTATATAAATGAAACTTCACGATTTATTTTGTATTTAATAATCAAATAATCAACTTTTGATTTTAAAATGATTTTCTTTCAGTAGGGATTTTTATTAAACTGTTGCGCTGGGCACGAACGTGAACACATTGAAAAAAGTTAATTGTTTTTGTTGTCTTCTCCTTTGTTTTCAGTCCATAAAAAAAACTCACCATTAGGGTATTGCATACATTCTCTCTTTCTCAGTAAAAAAAAGTTCTCTCGATGTTCGTTCTTTTTTTGCATGCATATTCAAAAAATGTGCTAATGTGTGTATGATACTCCGTTTTGAAATGATCCAAGAAAGACCGAAAAAGCACTGATCTATACACTGGATAGTGTATTCATGACAATTTATTCTAAATCAATTGACAGACTCACAGAAATATATTGCAAAAGAGGGTTAACGAAATTGATAGATATTTCAAACAGCCCTTCAAGCAAACGAGTCCGCTTTGGATCCGCGCACGTAGTAAACAACGTATGGATGACTCCGTATAAGGATCCATACAAACTGCGTTTGTGGGCTCAAATTAGTATGTAAATTAGAATCACCGGAACGGACTCATTTTGTGCATGTATAGTGAGAGAGAGAGCTTCCCATTTCACCATACTCAGCGAGAACCGAAACCAAATGGAATCCAGAACGGATCCAAAAAAATGAACGAACGATACAGGCGTTTTGTAGTTGAAGAATTATGCAATTTATTTTCTTCTATCGTTTGTATATAAATGAAACTTCACTATTTATTTTGTATTTAATAATCAAATAATCAACTTTTGATTTTAAAATGATTTTCTTTCAGTAGGGATTTTTATTAAACTGTTGCGCTGGGCACGAACGTGAACACATTGAAAAAAGTTAATTGTTTTTGTTGTCTTCTCCTTTGTTTTCAGTCCATAAAAAAAACTCACCATTAGGGTATTGCATACATTCTCTCTTTCTCAGTAAAAAAAAGTTCTCTCGATGTTCGTTCTTTTTTTGCATGCATATTCAAAAAATGTGCTAATGTGTGTATGACACTCCGTTTTGAAATGATCCAAGAAAGACCGAAAAAGCACTGATCTATACACTGGATAGTGTATTCATACAAAATTTTTGAGACAAAAATATAGTCGTGGCCGGTACCCTCATATAACAGTATAACAGCGGCGCCAGCGGAATGGACGCTACTGGACCTGCATTTTCTTATATTTTTTTCAATATTTACAGCCGCAATGTTTGTTGACATCAACTGATATCAAATAAATGCTCAATTTCGGCAAATATCTTCAATCACTTTCTTCGTTTGTATAGAGCAAGATATGAGGTCGTGGCCGGTACCCTTTAAACAACTTTAGAGAAACGGAGCTTGCTTCTGGGATTTGTAACCTCACTACCAGGATGAAACAGTGCATGTCTTTGTTTCTTTTTTGATGGTTCTCCCGAGGATGTCAGTGGATTGCAGTGGACCAACAGCTATCGCACCTGGTGGCTGGTATGCTAGCCACACTACCACTACTACTTTATTTTTGTGATTAAGATGTAGATTTATTGACCAATTTGATTTGTATTATGTTGATTGGAAAATATGTTTTCCTTCGGCTGTTTTGGTCACAATAATTTTAGCAATGAAACAAGATTTGTTACATTTACTTTTCCCGACGTTTCGACAGGGGTTGCTGTCTTCTTCAGGGTGAACTTTATTACATATAAAATAAAAATATAGTTAATCACAATGTTATGCAACAACAATATACAGTGAAAAGTAAAACTTACACTTTAAGAGTTATAAACGTAGTTTAAATTTTACATAGTAAACTTAAATAATTTATAAAATACAATTTATGAAAACAAAACAATGAGACTTCCGATGAAGAAGTTGAGTCAATAACTGAAGAGAGAGAGGTAGATTACGCATTATTTAATTTGAAACGAGGGAGCAGTATACCGCTGAAATATTCTGTGTGTCCTGTTTTCGATTCATGTTGTTCTTGTTATTTAGAATATGAAGTGTCTCTAAAGTGTACCGCTTGGAAGTGTGGGTTTCTCTTTGGAGAACTTGGACACCGTCAAAGTCGGGAGAGTGGCCACTTTCAATTACATGGCTGGCGAGTGCAGTTTTGGCTGGATTATTGGTGTTTATGTCGGACCTATGATTTGACATTCTTTGACGAAGAAATTGTTTTGTCGTCCCAATGTAATACAAGGGGCAAGGTTCACCAGTTTTGCCTTTACAATTGATCTTATAAATTACATCCGTACATTTGTCCTTACCAGGTTTTGCCTTCAATTTGGTGAAAAGATGTCCAAGTGTTTGGTTGGACTTAAAAGCTAAACGAACATTTTTAAGATTTTTGTTGACCATCTCTTTGAAGTTCTCGGTTAAACTTTGTACATAAACAACACTTTTGAAGAAACCATCCGTAGGAAATTCGCATTGTTGGCGGGGGGTTTTGTAGTTGTATTTTGAAAACAAACTCCGAATAGCTCCAACAGGATACCCGTTATCATTCAAAATGTTGAAAACTCTTTTTTGATTAGCGGAGTGGAATTTTACATCACTCAACGTAAACACTTTGTTAATTAAGTTGGAAGCCGTGTTCATAATAATATGTTTGGCCTGACTGGAACGAAAGTTGATGAGTCTTCCTGACGCTGTATTTTTTTGATACCAGTCAAAGGAGAGATGATTTTCTTCTCTATAGACTTTTACATCTAGGAACGCTAGTGTGTTATTCTGTTCCCTTTCGACGGTAAACTTTTTTTTTGGGTTGAATCTGTTTAGGGTCAACAAAACATCATCAATTTTACTCCTATCCATCACCGCAAATAAGTCATCCACATATTTTACTATGAAGTTTGGTTTTTCTTTTGAGCCAATAAAACACTCATCAAGCAAATAATCCATCACAAGGTCAACAATAGTCGGTGAAAGGGGGTTGCCCATAGGCATTCCAAATATTTGCTTAAAAATATCCTCTTTAAATTGTAGAAAATTGTTTTCTTTTATGCAAAAATCGAGAATTTCGAGAAATTTGCCCTGGTTGATTTTAGTGTTTTGACTAATAATTTCCCATTTCTTTTTAACTATGTTGACAGCTAATTGAACTGGGATGTTAGTAAATAGTGATACAACATCAAAAGAAACCAAAACATCATTCTCTCGTATTTCCACTTTTTTTGCTTTTTCCACAAATTCAAAAGAATTTCTTACAGTGTAGAGTGATTTGTTCGTCACACATTGTAAAATCCTACCAACAAATTTAGAGAGTGCATAGCAAGGCAAATTCGTTGATGATACGATGGGACGCATAGGCATATTGGGCTTGTGTGTTTTCGGCAAGCCATATATCGCGGGAATTTGGGCAGTATATGTTGTCATCTTTGCTTTTTCTCTATCATCTATGAATTTGTTGTTGTTAAGCCATTTCACTAACTCATTATTGCGGGTTTGAAGCGTTGTTGTTGGATTATTTCTTATTCTCCGGTAAGTGTTGCGGTCTGACAATAGTTCACACATTTTCTCCTCATATTCTTTACGCTCCATAGCTACTGTGACATTGCCTTTGTCAGCTGATAGAATAATGATGTTCTTGTGCTGCTTGAGAAAAGAAATAGCTTGTTTGTTCACACCTAGTACATATTTTGCAAAAAGATCATTGTGTTGATGACGTTGAATTGAGTGCAACATATAGCTATATTGTGCTCTGATATTTTCTTGATCTCTTTCATCTTGAACGTTGCGTATAATTTCTTCCCCATCGGCTATCAACTGAAACAATGGAAAGCTTTTTTTGTCAACAGGTAGCGCAAACTTTTTACCCATCGATAACAGCCATTTGATTTCAAGAGGAAATTCAATGCAGGTTCTATTGTCAAACCATCGTTCATGCATAATGATGTTAAATTGTTTCCAAAAAGCTGATTTTAAATGGTCTATTTTTTTTCATCGGAAGTCTCATTGTTTTGTTTTCATAAATTGTATTTTATAAATTATTTAAGTTTACTATGTAAAATTTAAACTACGTTTATAACTCTTAAAGTGTAAGTTTTACTTTTCACTGTATATTGTTGTTGCATAACATTGTGATTAACTATATTTTTATTTTATATGTAATAAAATTCACCCTGAAGAAGACAGCAACCCCTGTCGAAACGTCGGGAAAAGTAAATGTAACAAATCTTGTTTCATTGCTAAAATTATTGTGACCAAAACAGCCGAAGGAAAACATATTTTCCAATCAACTTTATTTTTGTGTGCATTATGAACTAGAATTCTTAATTCACAGGAGTTTGTTTCAGAAGCGGTCAGCCATTTGCTGATGGCAGGTTTGATACACGTATTTAAGGCTACCTGGGCCCTTATTATGAAATACGAAACGAACGGCAGAAAAAACGATTATGCGATTATGAGAAACGAGAATGCAATCAAGGAAATGTTGCCAAACAAAAATGAAATATAACATTTTTTTCAAACCGCAGCAAACTTCACACCTATTAGCAAATGTCAAAATACAAGTGTTTTTAAAATTTTATTTGCATTACTCAAAAAAAATGTTGGAACTTGGATTGGTTTCCACAAAAGATACAAGCAAATCCAATTGTTTGTCATTAGTTGGAGGCCTTGAAACATAAACGGGTCTTATTTTTTTTGTTTTTCACACTTTTATTTACTACATTTGATTCACATTTTTTAATTTCAATCAAAACAACCAAGGACCAAACAAAAACACAATTTTAACAAATGACAACAAATCCAAAACGAAAGCAAATGTCACTCGTTAATTTAAAATGAGTTTCGTTTTTATTAACGAGTATCGTTACTCGTAATCGCAAATAAAATAAGAGTTTCGTTTTTTCTACTACCATTCTCGTTTCTCGTAATCGCCATTTAACGAATACGCGGTATTAACGATTATCGTTTTACATAATAAGCCCCCTGAACAGTATGGTGTAAGAAGTGCTTTAATACTTGTGTATCTGGCCAACGGTAAATCGAACAGCGATGGTTGATACCTTTTTGGAATCAGCAATTGATGAAACGAGTAAAAAAATTTCTTGAAAAAGAATCACTATTAAAAAAAATGTACTCTTGGAACTCGCATATTGGAACCTGTATGCGTATTTTAAGAGTGCTTTTTCTCATTACAACTTCTAATTAAAAGATTTTAAAGCTTCTTTTAACAGCATTAAAGGTTGATTCCAATAAGGTATCATTCATCTCTGTACGGCTTACCGTTGGCCAGATACACTCCAAAACCTTTATCAATTTTCTTGATTTTTCCCATCATAAAGAAAAATCAAAAACGTTTTAGAGTGTATCTGACCAACGGTAAGTCGTACAGCGATGGTTGATATCTTTTTGGAATCAGCAATTGATGCTCTCAAAACGAGTATCAACATTTCTTGAAAGAGAATCACCATTAAAAAAATTTTAATTAAAAAAAAACTTAAATAAAAAGCGCTTTTTCAAAAATATTAAAAAAAATTGTTTAATTTATTTCCTTTGAAGTTTTAACATAGTAAAAAACTTAACGTAAGCCAAAATTAGTAGTATTCAGTGCACCTATATTATGTTCATACCAACAGCACTTCCTCATAATTGTTGTATTATCCAAATACAATTCTATTTCGAATATAAGACTGATGCTACGCACGGATGATAACCTTCATCTATCTTAATGATTGGTGTTTCAGAATCATTACTATCCCTGAAACACAAATAAAAATTGACTTCGAGCATTTTCAGCAAGAGAGCTTAGGACATCCAAAGACGAAACATTAGTTGCATTTGTTGAGTTCCTAAATATAGAAAGTGCTCTCAAAACTATTAGGTTTATAAGGATGGCTGGAATGGTTCTAAGTTTCGTTTTGAGTCCCTTAAGTGTTTCTGAAAACCATTTTCAAATCTAAAAAGATTTCAAAAAATTTCCATATAAAAGTTGGTAATTTCGGCATTTGCTTTAAAACTGAAAAATGCAGGAAATTGCTTTTATATCGAAATTTTTGGAAATCTTTGTTCGACTCAAGTGAATTGAGTTTCAATGCGATGTTTGGCTAAAAATTGTAAAGGTGTAAGGAAATCGGTTGCTTTTTCAAGTGGATCGCCTTGACGTTCGAGCTTTTCGGCGATCAATTCGGCCAACTGCGGAGACTCGACTTCGTGACATTTCTTCAGAGAGTCACCCCATTTCCCAGACGCTGAAAGCCCAATGCACATTCTGTTTGGGACCACATACATTGCATTCTCACATGTATTTAGCGCACTTGGAGTTGATGTTCCTTAAAAACACATTTATCATCAAAACAACAAATATTTACTCGGTTATTGCAACAACCTCGGTCATTTTAATTAGTTGCGATAATCAAGAATGCACTGTATACTAATCCTTTAAAAGAAAAGAATTCGACATAAGTGTTCAGAGTTGATATCTCAAAGATTTTTCTCACTCAAAAAGTGAGCAAGCGAATCCAAGATTTCTTTTCCTCAGAGTTTTGACAGCAAAGCTAAGAAATTTTGCTAGGGAATCTGATCTCAGTTTCCTGAACTTCCCTGTTTACATTTATAATATTTGGCAAACTTTTGAGTCTGATTCCATCCGCAGCTCATTCTTATTGCGTTTTCGTTTGGTTATCCGGAAGAAGTCTTCAGAACTCCGATCCGGAATTCCAAACGAACAAGTTACAACACTTTTGACTATAAACTTTTTGTTTCATTGTATTTTTGAATCGTCAATTTAAAATTGTTATCATTGTTTTTCATTATTTGTAAATATGTATGTGCGAACACTAATTTGGAATATTTTGGTTCTACCTATTTGCGAAGAAAATTGGGAGATAACATGTGCAGATAATCATGTTCCAAAATAGTGAATTAAATAAAGTAGTTCGAATTTAATTTCATAATTTGCAAACTTTCTTTATAAATTCCTAATTGAATTAAATAAAAAATTATAATTCACGGTTTTAACGTTAAAAGTGCATGTGCTCCAACTTCTGGTTTTGATTCTTACTTCAAATCCAGAATCGATTTTCTCTTCTTTTCAGAAGAACTGTTATTTAGTGCCAAACGAAGGATTTAAGAAGCATTCGGAATGCTTCTGATTCCCACTTTTGTTTGCTACATTTTCAATATTCAATTGACAAGAAAATACTTTAAAATCTTATAAAATACAGATTCCATATCTATAGGTGCCGATCATTGAAGATCTACCAGAATTGGTAAATGATGAATTTTCACTGTTTATGAAAAACACTTCCGAGAACATTAAAGATAGCAAGACAACACGTTTTCCATGAAATATGCATTAACATCATCACAAAACTCGACGAGAAACTTTCGGGAACACATATTACAGAAGTTTCTTCTAAACTCGGGATCGTGGTACCCACTCTTTTGGATCTCAGGTTTCCAATAAAATCCGAAGTTGATTTGGATGAAATGGAGCTTCACCTTCATGATCCGAAAAATATGAATATGATTTGGTATGTATACCTACATATCTTTCTTATTGCTTTAGGACGAGAGTGCACAATGAATAAAATAGTGGCGCTTAATTTTCCCATTTGGTTTTATTGTTTGAATTCATCGGTGTTGTTATTTTCGGTATTTTTAATTATTTTTTGTTTTATTTTGCTAATACCTATAGTTTTTTGAATATTTGGTGTTTGTATGTTGAATAAATGGTGTTTTTATGGTGATGTTTTTGTATTTATCTGAGCCATAAGTGATTGAGAAAAATTTACACTTTTAATGTGCTCTGCTTATGCAGACATTTTTTGATTTTTTTTTTCGCTTCACATAAACATTCTGCCGGCTCAAAAATCAACTAAAAATAATATTTAAATAACATAAAAAACACCAATAAATAATGGATATGACCCAAGACTATATCGGATTTTTGGTGGTTTCGTTTTGCAGGTAGATTTTCAGTGTACCTATAGTGGCGAGATACACTTCCAAATGATTACCTCTCTAATTTTATTTCAGGAAATGGTACCTATTTTAGATGCACTTTTCAACTGTATTGCTGGCAAATAAAAGCATTCGTTTCAACCTTGATGAGGACTGCATGAAACATTTATAGATATCTTTTGATTTTGGTTAACAACAAATTGTCCAGCAAAACACGAAATACATGTTTTACATTTTCAAAGTAAAGAAACTAGTCTAATGTAGAAATTCACACCAATGCACAGTTTCAAAGTCATGAAACTAGACAATTAGTATAAGCTTATTTGGATAAGCAAAGCACATTAAAAGTGTAAATTTTTCTCCATTATTTATGGCTCAGATAAATATATAAACATCACTATATTATTCAACATACAAACACCAAATATTAAAAAAAACAATAGGTATTAGCAAAATAAAACAAAAAATAATTAAAAATACCGAAAATAACAACACCGATTAATGCAAACAATAACAAAACCGGTAGAACGCAAATGGAAATGACAATTTATTCTAAATCAATTGACAGATTCACAGAAATATATTTAGCCAGTTCAGGTTTCTTGAGATTTTTGAGATCTCAGCAATCTCAGAAATGTGACGTAATTCCTCAGTGAGATTCCTCACTTTTGCTGTCAAAAAGCTGAGACTGAAATTTTTTGGATTCGTTTGCTCAATTATTTTTTGTCGCAATTGATCAATTTATAAAAACGAGATGGAGAGTGCTTTTGACTTCTAAAGGAGAAATTTTGTTCAGGTTTCTCCTTCTCCGCAGTGGAGCTGACAGACGTTTGCTCAGTGAGATCTCAGAAACGTGAACTGGCTAATTGCAAAAGAGGGTTGATAGATATTTCAAACAGCCCTTCAAGCAAACGAGTCCGCTTTGGATCCGCGCACGTAGTAAACAACGATGGATGACTCCGTATACGGATCCACACAAACTGCGTTTGTGGGCTCAAATTAGTATGTAAATTAGAATCACCACGGAACGGACTCATTTTGTGCATGTATAGTGAGAGAGAGAGCTTCCCATTTCACCATACTCAGCGAGAACCGAAACCAAATGGAATCCAGAACGGATCCAAAAAAATGAACGAACGATACAGGCGTTTTGTAGTTGAAGAATTATGCAATTTATTTTCTTCTATCGTTTGTATATAAATGAAACATCACGATTTATTTTGTATTTAATAATTAAATAATCAACTTTTGATTTTAAAATGATTTTCTTTCAGTAGGGAATTTTTATTAAACTGTTGCGCTGGGCACGAACGTGAACACATTGAAAAAAGTTAATTGTTTTTGTTGTCTTCTCCTTTGTTTTCAGTCCATAAAAAAAACTCACCATTAGGGTATTGCATACATTCTCTCTTTCTCAGTAAAAAAAAGTACTCTCGATGTTCGTTCTTTTTTTGCATGCATATTCAAAAAATGTGCTAATGTGTGTATGACACTCCGTTTTGAAATGATCCAAGAAAGACCGAAAAAGCACTGATCTCTTTATACACTGGATAGTGTATTCATACAAAATTTTTGAGACAAAAATATAGTCGTGGCCGGTACCCTCATATAACAGTATAACAGCGGCGCCAGCGGAATGGACGCTACTGGACCTGCATTTTCTTATATTTTTTTCAATATTTACAGCCGCAATGTTTGTTGACATCAACTGATATCAAATAAATGCTCAATTTCGGCAAATATCTTCAATCACTTTCTTCGTTTGTATAGAGCGAGATATGAGGTCGTGGCCGGTACCCTTTAAAAAACTTGCCTCACAAAAACTGTTATACACTATAGGCTATTCACTATCCAGTGTATTATAGAGATCAGTGCGAAAAAGTCGGGTCGGTGAATTTGCTTGAAGGGAGAGACTCCGGAAAGGTTTATGTGGTGTAATCACTGATCTCTATAATACACTGGATACACTGATCTCTATATACACTGGATAGTGTAATTATACAAAATTTTAGAGGCAAAAATATAGTCGGGGCCGGTACCCTCATATAACAGTACAACAGCGGCGTCAGCGTTATGGACTGGACCTGGATTCAAAAATTGCCTTATAATAACTGTTATACACTATAGGCTATTCACTATCTGTATTATAGAGATAAGTGACTGGATAATGTATTCCCTCTAAAGTATAACAGTTTTTGTGACTCCAATTGAAGATGACAGTTGGGATGGCAGCTTCACTTTTTGAAATCTTCCGAGCACCAAAAAAATCATTTTGACGTAAGAATTTTATCTGTGAAAACAAAATAAAACTGATAGCTGAGATTTTCAAGCTACTTATTAGAATAAATTAAGCCATTTAAAACTTTCTGTTTGGTAGCCGCTGTTGCTGTTGACGGTGCTGTTGTTGTTCGTATCTCTTTCTCGCTTCACACTTATCGGTCACCGCAGGCATCTTCGATGGTGCCTAGAGAAACGGAGCTTGCTTCTGGGATTTGTAACCTCACTACCAGGATGAAACAGTGCATGTCTTTGTTTCTTTTTTGATGGTTCTCCCGAGGATGTCAGTGGATTGCAGTGGACCAACAGCTATTGCACCTGGTGGCTGGTATGCTAGCCACACTACCACTACTACTTTATTTTTGTGTGCATTATGAATTAGAATTCTTAATTCACAGGAGTTTGTTTCAGAAGCGGTCAGCCATTTGCTGATGGCAGGTTTGATACACGTATTTAAGGCTACCTGGGCCCTTATTATGAAATACGAAACGAACGGCAGAAAAAACGATTATGCGATTATGAGAAACGAGAATGCAATCAAGGAAATGTTTCCAAACAAAAATGAAATATAACATTTTTTTCAAACCGCAGCAAACTTCACACCTATTAGCAAATGTCAAAATACAAGTGTTTTTAAAATTTTATTTGCATTACTCAAAAAAAATGTTGGAACTTGGATTGGTTTCCACAAAAGACACAAGCAAATCCAATTGTTTGTCATTAGTTGGAGGCCTAGAAACATAAACGGGTCTTATTTTTTTGTTTTTCACACTTTTATTTACTACATTTGATTCACATTTTTTAATTTCAATCAAAACAACCAAGGACCAAACAAAAACACAATTTTAACAAATGACAACAAATCCAAAACGAAAGCAAATGTCACTCGTTAATTTAAAATGAGTTTCGTTTTTATTAACGAGTATCGTTACTCGTAATCGCAAATAAAATACGAGTTTCGTTTTTTCTACTACCATTCTCGTTTCTCGTAATCGCCATTTAACGAATACGCGGTATTAACGATTATCGTTTTACATAATAAGCCCCCTGAACAGTATGGTGTAAGAAGTGCTTTAATACTTGTGTATCTGGCCAACGGTAAATCGAACAGCGATGGTTGATACCTTTTTGGAATCAGCAATTGATGAAACGAGTATCAAAATTTCTTGAAAAAGAATCACTATTAAAAAAAATGTACTCTTGGAACTCGCATATTGGAACCTGTATGCGTATTTTAAGAGTGCTTTTTCTCACTACAACTTTTGATTAAAAGATTTTAAAGCTTCTTTTAACAGCATTAAAGGCTGATTCCAATAAGGTATCATTCATCTCTGTACGGCTTACCGTTGGCCAGATACACTCCAAAACCATTATCAATTTTCTTGATTTTTCCCATCATAAAGAAAAATCAAAAACGTTTTAGAGTGTATCTGACCAACGGTAAGTCGTACAGCGATGGTTGATATCTTTTTGGAATCAGCAATTGATGCTCTCAAAACGAGTATCAACATTTCTTGAAAGAGAACCACCATTAAAAAAATTTTAATTAAAAAAAACTTAAATAAAAAGCGCTTTTTCAAAAATATTAAAAAAAATTGTTTAATTTATTTCCTTTGAAGTTTTAACATAGTAAAAAACTTAACGTAAGCCAAAATTAGTAGTATTCAGTGCACCTATATTATGTTCATACCAACAGCACTTCCTCATAATTGTTGTATTATCCAAATACAATTCTATTTCGAATATAAGACTGCTGCTACGCACGGATGATAACCTTCATCTATCTTAATGATTGGTGTTTCAGAATCATTACTATCCCTGGAACACAAATAAAAATTGGCTTCGAGCATTTTCAGCAAGAGAGCTTAGGACATCCAAAGACGACACATTAGTTGCATTTGTTGAGTTCCTAAATATAGAAAGTGCATTATAGGCATTACAAAAACAAATATTTCATATAAGGTGCTCTTAAATGATTTAAAATTAAAAAAAAATTCCTTTTGAAAACGTGGTTAAAAAGGAGATTAATTCAATTTTTCAGAAGTTTTTTTTATATGACAATTTTTTGAAATCTTTGTTTGATTTGAAAATGGTTTTCAGAATCACTTAGGGGACTTAAAATGAAACTTAGAACCATTCCAACCATCCTTATAAACGTAATAGTTTTGAGGGAAGGAAATCGGTTGCTTTTTCAAGTGGATCGTCTTGACGTTCGAGCTTTTCGGCGATCACCCCATTTCCCAGACGCTGAAAGGCCAATGCACATTCTGTTTGGGACCACATACATTGCATTCCCACATGTATTTAGCGCACTTGGAGTTGATGTTCCTTAAAAACACATTTATCATCAAAACAACAAATATTTACTCGGTTATTGCAACAACCTCGGTCATTTTAATTAGTTGCGATAATCAAGAATGCACTGTATACTAATCCTTTAAAAGAAAAGAATTCGACATAAGTGTTCAGAGTTGATATATCAAAGATTTTTCTCACTCAAAAAGTGAGCAAGCGAATCCAAGATTTCTTTTCCTCAGAGTTTTGACAGCAAAGCTAAGAAATTTTGCTAGGGAATCTGATCTCAGTTTCCTGAACTTCCCTGTTTACATTTATAATATTTGGCAAACTTTTGAGTCTGATTCCATCCGCAGCTCATTCTTATTGCGTTTTCGTTTGGTTATCCGGAAGAAGTCTTCAGAACTCCGATCCGGAATTCCAAACGAACAAGTTACAACACTTTTGACTATAAACTTTTTGTTTCATTGTATTTTTGAATCGTCAATTTAAAATTATTTTCATTGTTTTTCATTATTTGTAAATATGTATGTGCGAACACTAATTTGGAATATTTTGGTTCTACCTATTTGCGAAGAAAATTGGGAGATAACATGTGCAGATAATCATGTTCCAAAATAGTGAATTAAATAAAGTAGTTCGAATTTAATTTCATAATTTGCAAACTTTCTTTATAAATTCCTAATTGAATTAAATAAAAAATTATAATTCACGGTTTTAACGTTAAAAGTGCATGTGCTCCAACTTCTGGTTTTGATTCTTACTTCAAATCCAGAATCGATTTTCTCTTCTTTTCAGAAGAACTGTTATTTAGTGCCAAACGAAGGATTTAAGAAGCATTCGGAATGCTTCTGATTCCCACTTTTGTTTGCTACATTTTCAATATTCAATTGACAAGAAAATACTTTAAAATCTTATAAAATACAGATTCCATATCTATAGGTGCCGATCATTGAAGATCTACCAGAATTGGTAAATGATGAATTTTCACTGTTTATGAAAAACACTTCCGAGAACATTAAAGATAGCAAGACAACACGTTTTCCATGAAATATGCATTAACATCATCACAAAACTCGACGAGAAACTTTCGGGAACACATATTACAGAAGTTTCTTCTAAACTCGGGATCGTGGTACCCACTCTTTTGGATCTCAGGTTTCCAATAAAATCCGAAGTTGATTTGGATGAAATGGAGCTTCACCTTCATGATCCGAAAAATATGAATATGATTTGGTATGTATACCTACATATCTTTCTTATTGCTTTAGGACGAGAGTGCACAATGAATAAAATAGTGGCGCTTAATTTTCCCATTTGGTTTTATTGTTTGAATTCATCGGTGTTGTTATTTTCGGTATTTTTAATTATTTTTTGTTTTATTTTGCTAATACCTATAGTTTTTTGAATATTTGGTGTTTGTATGTTGAATAAATGGTGTTTTTATGGTGATGTTTTTGTATTTATCTGAGCCATAAGTGATTGAGAAAAATTTACACTTTTAATGTGCTCTGCTTATGCAGACATTTTTTGATTTTTTTTTTCGCTTCACATAAACATTCTGCCGGCTCAAAAATCAACTAAAAATAATATTTAAATAACATAAAAAACACCAATAAATAATGGATATGACCCAAGACTATATCGGATTTTTGGTGGTTTCGTTTTGCAGGTAGATTTTCAGTGTACCTATAGTGGCGAGATACACTTCCAAATGATTACCTCTCTAATTTTATTTCAGGAAATGGTACCTATTTTAGATGCACTTTTCAACTGTATTGCTGGCAAATAAAAGCATTCGTTTCAACCTTGATGAGGACTGCATGAAACATTTATAGATATCTTTTGATTTTGGTTAACAACAAATTGTCCAGCAAAACACGAAATACATGTTTTACATTTTCAAAGTAAAGAAACTAGTCTAATGTAGAAATTCACACCAATGCACAGTTTCAAAGTCATGAAACTAGACAATTAGTATAAGCTTATTTGGATAAGCAAAGCACATTAAAAGTGTAAATTTTTCTCCATTATTTATGGCTCAGATAAATATATAAACATCACTATATTATTCAACATACAAACACCAAATATTAAAAAAAACAATAGGTATTAGCAAAATAAAACAAAAAATAATTAAAAATACCGAAAATAACAACACCGATTAATGCAAACAATAACAAAACCGGTAGAACGCAAATGGAAATGACAATTTATTCTAAATCAATTGACAGATTCACAGAAATATATTTAGCCAGTTCAGGTTTCTTGAGATTTTTGAGATCTCAGCAATCTCAGAAATGTGACGTAATTCCTCAGTGAGATTCCTCACTTTTGCTGTCAAAAAGCTGAGACTGAAATTTTTTGGATTCGTTTGCTCAATTATTTTTTGTCGCAATTGATCAATTTATAAAAACGAGATGGAGAGTGCTTTTGACTTCTAAAGGAGAAATTTTGTTCAGGTTTCTCCTTCTCCGCAGTGGAGCTGACAGACGTTTGCTCAGTGAGATCTCAGAAACGTGAACTGGCTAATTGCAAAAGAGGGTTGATAGATATTTCAAACAGCCCTTCAAGCAAACGAGTCCGCTTTGGATCCGCGCACGTAGTAAACAACGATGGATGACTCCGTATACGGATCCACACAAACTGCGTTTGTGGGCTCAAATTAGTATGTAAATTAGAATCACCACGGAACGGACTCATTTTGTGCATGTATAGTGAGAGAGAGAGCTTCCCATTTCACCATACTCAGCGAGAACCGAAACCAAATGGAATCCAGAACGGATCCAAAAAAATGAACGAACGATACAGGCGTTTTGTAGTTGAAGAATTATGCAATTTATTTTCTTCTATCGTTTGTATATAAATGAAACATCACGATTTATTTTGTATTTAATAATTAAATAATCAACTTTTGATTTTAAAATGATTTTCTTTCAGTAGGGAATTTTTATTAAACTGTTGCGCTGGGCACGAACGTGAACACATTGAAAAAAGTTAATTGTTTTTGTTGTCTTCTCCTTTGTTTTCAGTCCATAAAAAAAACTCACCATTAGGGTATTGCATACATTCTCTCTTTCTCAGTAAAAAAAAGTACTCTCGATGTTCGTTCTTTTTTTGCATGCATATTCAAAAAATGTGCTAATGTGTGTATGACACTCCGTTTTGAAATGATCCAAGAAAGACCGAAAAAGCACTGATCTCTATATACACTGGATAGTGTATTCATACAAAATTTTTGAGACAAAAATATAGTCGTGGCCGGTACCCTCATATAACAGTATAACAGCGGCGCCAGCGGAATGGACGCTACTGGACCTGCATTTTCTTATATTTTTTTCAATATTTACAGCCGCAATGTTTGTTGACATCAACTGATATCAAATAAATGCTCAATTTCGGCAAATATCTTCAATCACTTTCTTCGTTTGTATAGAGCGAGATATGAGGTCGTGGCCGGTACCCTTTAAAAAACTTGCCTCACAAAAACTGTTATACACTATAGGCTATTCACTATCCAGTGTATTATAGAGATCAGTGCGAAAAAGTCGGGTCGGTGAATTTGCTTGAAGGGAGAGACTCCGGAAAGGTTTATGTGGTGTAATCACTGATCTCTATAATACACTGGATACACTGATCTCTATATACACTGGATAGTGTAATTATACAAAATTTTAGAGGCAAAAATATAGTCGGGGCCGGTACCCTCATATAACAGTACAACAGCGGCGTCAGCGTTATGGACTGGACCTGGATTCAAAAATTGCCTTATAATAACTGTTATACACTATAGGCTATTCACTATCTGTATTATAGAGATAAGTGACTGGATAATGTATTCCCTCTAAAGTATAACAGTTTTTGTGACTCCAATTGAAGATGACAGTTGGGATGGCAGCTCCACTTTTTGAAATCTTCCGAGCACCAAAAAAATCATTTTGACGTAAGAATTTTATCTGTGAAAACAAAATAAAACTGATAGCTGAGATTTTCAAGCTACTTATTAGAATAAATTAAGCCATTTAAAACTTTCTGTTTGGTAGCCGCTGTTGCTGTTGACGGTGCTGTTGTTGTTCGTATCTCTTTCTCGCTTCACACTTATCGGTCACCGCAGGCATCTTCGATGGTGCCTAGAGAAACGGAGCTTGCTTCTGGGATTTGTAACCTCACTACCAGGATGAAACAGTGCATGTCTTTGTTTCTTTTTTGATGGTTCTCCCGAGGATGTCAGTGGATTGCAGTGGACCAACAGCTATTGCACCTGGTGGCTGGTATGCTAGCCACACTACCACTACTACTTTATTTTTGTGTGCATTATGAATTAGAATTCTTAATTCACAGGAGTTTGTTTCAGAAGCGGTCAGCCATTTGCTGATGGCAGGTTTGATACACGTATTTAAGGCTACCTGGGCCCTTATTATGAAATACGAAACGAACGGCAGAAAAAACGATTAT
Source organism: Epistrophe grossulariae (assembly GCA_929447395.1). Taxonomy (NCBI): domain Eukaryota; kingdom Metazoa; phylum Arthropoda; class Insecta; order Diptera; family Syrphidae; genus Epistrophe; species Epistrophe grossulariae. The sequence goes on from OV839566.1 coordinate 94,815,636, forward strand.
GCGATTATGAGAAACGAGAATGCAATCAAGGAAATGTTTCCAAACAAAAATGAAATATAACATTTTTTTCAAACCGCAGCAAACTTCACACCTATTAGCAAATGTCAAAATACAAGTGTTTTTAAAATTTTATTTGCATTACTCAAAAAAAATGTTGGAACTTGGATTGGTTTCCACAAAAGACACAAGCAAATCCAACTGTTTGTCATTAGTTGGAGGCCTAGAAACATAAACGGGTCTTATTTTTTTGTTTTTCACACTTTTATTTACTACATTTGATTCACATTTTTTAATTTCAATCAAAACAACCAAGGACCAAACAAAAACACAATTTTAACAAATGACAACAAATCCAAAACGAAAGCAAATGTCACTCGTTAATTTAAAATGAGTTTCGTTTTTATTAACGAGTATCGTTACTCGTAATCGCAAATAAAATACGAGTTTCGTTTTTTCTACTACCATTCTCGTTTCTCGTAATCGCCATTTAACGAATACGCGGTATTAACGATTATCGTTTTACATAATAAGCCCCCTGAACAGTATGGTGTAAGAAGTGCTTTAATACCTGTGTATCTGGCCAACGGTAAATCGAACAGCGATGGTTGATACCTTTTTGGAATCAGCAATTGATGAAACGAGTATCAAAATTTCTTGAAAAAGAATCACTATTAAAAAAAATGTACTCTTGGAACTCGCATATTGGAACCTGTATGCGTATTTTAAGAGTGCTTTTTCTCACTACAACTTTTGATTAAAAGATTTTAAAGCTTCTTTTAACAGCATTAAAGGCTGATTCCAATAAGGTATCATTCATCTCTGTACGGCTTACCGTTGGCCAGATACACTCCAAAACCTTTATCAATTTTCTTGATTTTTCCCATCATAAAGAAAAATCAAAAACGTTTTAGAGTGTATCTGACCAACGGTAAGTCGTACAGCGATGGTTGATATCTTTTTGGAATCAGCAATTGATGCTCTCAAAACGAGTATCAACATTTCTTGAAAGAGCATCACCATTAAAAAAATTTTAATTAAAAAAAAACTTAAATAAAAAGCGCTTTTTCAAAAATATTAAAAAAAATTGTTTAATTTATTTCCTTTGAAGTTTTAACATAGTAAAAAACTTAACGTAAGCCAAAATTAGTAGTATTCAGTGCACCTATATTATGTTCATACCAACAGCACTTCCTCATAATTGTTGTATTATCCAAATACAATTCTATTTCGAATATAAGACTGCTGCTACGCACGGATGATAACCTTCATCTATCTTAATGATTGGTGTTTCAGAATCATTACTATCCCTGAAACACAAATAAAAATTGACTTCGAGCATTTTCAGCAAGAGAGCTTAGGACATCCAAAGACGACACATTAGTTGCATTTGTTGAGTTCCTAAATATAGAAAGTGCATTATAGGCTTTACAAAAACAAAAATTTCATATAAGGTGCTCTTAAATGATTTAAAATTAAAAAAAAAATTCCTTTTGAAAACGTGGTTAAAAGGAGATTAATTCAATTTTTCAGAAGTTACTTTTATATGGACATTTTTTGAAATCTTTGTTTGATTTGAAAATGGTTTTCAGAATCACTTAGGGGACTTAAAATGAAACTTAGAACCATTTCAACCATCCTTATAAACGTAATAGTTTTGAAACGATAGCGTGGTATATCTCCAATTTCAAGAAATTTCTTAAAACTAATAGAAATTTCCTGAAATTGGTAGATAAATAACGCTGTCCTTTCAAAACTATTAGGTTTATAAGGATGGCTGGAATGGTTCTAAGTTTCGTTTTGAGTCCCTTAAGGGCCAGTTGTACAATAGTGGTTCAGCCTCGGTTCAAGATTTTAACTCACTGATTTCGGCGGATTAACTAAGGTTCAACGCTGGTTCAAGTATGTAATTGGTTATTATCACACACTTGAAGAGTAAAACACTGTTGAAACTCAATTAATCCGCCGGAATCGGTGGCTAAAAATTGCTGAACCACGGTTTAAATATTTGTACAACTGGCCCTGAGTGTTTATGAAAACCATTTTCAAATCTAAAAAGATTTCAAAAAATTTCCATATAAAAGTTGGTAATTTGCTTTAAAACTGAAAAATGCAGGAAATTGCTTTTATATCGAAATTTTTGGAAATCTTTGTTCGACTCAAGTGAATTGAGTTTCAATGCGATGTTTGGCTAAACATTGTAAAGGTGTAAGGAAATCGGTTGCTTTTTCAAGTGGATCGCCTTGACGTTCGAGCTTTTCGGCGATCAATTCGGCCAACTGCGGAGACTCGACTACGTGACATTTCTTCAGAGAGTCACCCCATTTCCCAGACGCTGAAAGCCCAATGCACATTCTGTTTGGGACCACATACATTGCATTCCCACATGTATTTAGCGCACTTGGAGTTGATGTTCCTTAAAAACACATTTATCATCAAAACAACAAATATTTACTCGGTTATTGCAACAACCTCGGTCATTTTAATTAGTTGCGATAATCAAGAATGCACTGTATACTAATCCTTTAAAAGAAAAGAATTCGACATAAGTGTTCAGAGTTGATATCTCAAAGATTTTTCTCACTCAAAAAGTGAGCAAGCGAATCCAAGATTTCTTTTCCTCAGAGTTTTGACAGCAAAGCTAAGAAATTTTGCTAGGGAATCTGATCTCAGTTTCCTGAACTTCCCTGTTTACATTTATAATATTTGGCAAACTTTTGAGTCTGATTCCATCCGCAGCTCATTCTTATTGCGTTTTCGTTTGGTTATCCGGAAGAAGTCTTCAGAACTCCGATCCGGAATTCCAAACGAACAAGTTACAACACTTTTGACTATAAACTTTTTGTTTCATTGTATTTTTGAATCGTCAATTTAAAATTGTTTTCATTGTTTTTCATTATTTGTAAATATGTATGTGCGAACACTAATTTGGAATATTTTGGTTCTACCTATTTGCGAAGAAAATTGGGAGATAACATGTGCAGATAATCATGTTCCAAAATAGTGAATTAAATAAAGTAGTTCGAATTTAATTTCATAATTTGCAAACTTTCTTTATAAATTCCTAATTGAATTAAATAAAAAATTATAATTCACGGTTTTAACGTTAAAAGTGCATGTGCTCCAACTTCTGGTTTTGATTCTTACTTCAAATCCAGAATCGATTTTCTCTTCTTTTCAGAAGAACTGTTATTTAGTGCCAAACGAAGGATTTAAGAAGCATTCGGAATGCTTCTGATTCCCACTTTTGTTTGCTACATTTTCAATATTCAATTGACAAGAAAATACTTTAAAATCTTATAAAATACAGATTCCATATCTATAGGTGCCGATCATTGAAGATCTACCAGAATTGGTAAATGATGAATTTTCACTGTTTATGAAAAACACTTCCGAGAACATTAAAGATAGCAAGACAACACGTTTTCCATGAAATATGCATTAACATCATCACAAAACTCGACGAGAAACTTTCGGGAACACATATTACAGAAGTTTCTTCTGAACTCGGGATCGTGGTACCCACTCTTTTGGATCTCAGGTTTCCAATAAAATCCGAAGTTGATTTGGATGAAATGGAGCTTCACCTTAATGATCCGAAAAATATGAATATGATTTGGTATGTATACCTACATATCTTTCTTATTGCTTTAGGACGAGAGTGCACAATGAATAAAATAGTGGCGCTTAATTTTCCCATTTGGTTTTATTGTTTGAATTCATCGGTGTTGTTATTTTCGGTATTTTTAATTATTTTTTGTTTTATTTTGCTAATACCTATAGTTTTTTGAATATTTGGTGTTTGTATGTTGAATAAATGGTGTTTTTATGGTGATGTTTTTGTATTTATCTGAGCCATAAATGATTGAGAAAAATTTACACTTTTAATGTGCTCTGCTTATGCAGACATTTTTTGATTTTTTTTTTCGCTTCACATAAACATTCTGCCGGCTCAAAAATCAACTAAAAATAATATTTAAATAACATAAAAAACACCAATAAATAATGGATATGACCCAAGACTATATCGGATTTTTGGTGGTTTCGTTTTGCAGGTAGATTTTCAGTGTACCTATAGTGGCGAGATACACTTCCAAATGATTACCTCTCTAATTTTATTTCAGGAAATGGTACCTATTTTAGATGCACTTTTCAACTGTATTGCTGGCAAATAAAAGCATTCGTTTCAACCTTGATGAGGACTGCATGAAACATTTATAGATATCTTTTGATTTTGGTTAACAACAAATTGTCCAGCAAAACACGAAATACATGTTTTACATTTTCAAAGTAAAGAAACTAGTCTAATGTAGAAATTCACACCAATGCACACAGTTTCAAAGTCATGAAACTAGACAATTAGTATAAGCTTATTTGCATAAGCAAAGCACATTAAAAGTGTAAATTTTTCTCCATTATTTATGGCTCAGATAAATATATAAACATCACTATATTGTTCAACATACAAACACCAAATATTAAAAAAAACAATAGGTATTAGCAAAATAAAACAAAAAATAATTAAAAATACCGAAAATAACAACACCGATTAATGCAAACAATAACAAAACCGGTAGAACGCAAATGGAAATGACAATTTATTCTAAATCAATTGACAGATTCACAGAAATATATTGCAAAAGAGGGTTAACGAAATTGATAGATATTTCAAACAGCCCTTCAAGCAAACGAGTCCGCTTTGGATCCGCGCACGTAGTAAACAACGTATGGATGACTCCGTATACGGATCCATACAAACTGGTTTGTGGGCTCAAATTAGTATGTAAATTAGAATCACCACGGAACGGACTCATTTTGTGCATGTATAGTGAGAGAGAGAGCTTCCCATTTCACCATACTCAGCGAGAACCGAAACCAAATGGAATCCAGAACGGATCCAAAAAAATGAACGAACGATACAGGCATTTTGTAGTTGAAGAATTATGCAATTTATTTTCTTCTATCGTTTGTATATAAATGAAACTTCACGATTTATTTTGTATTTAATAATTAAATAATCAACTTTTGATTTTAAAATGATTTTCTTTCAGTAGGGATTTTTATTAAACTGTTGCGCTGGGCACGAACGTGAACACATTGAAAAAAGTTAATTGTTTTTGTTGTCTTCTCCTTTGTTTTCAGTCCATAAAAAAAACTCACCATTAGGGTATTGCATACATTCTCTCTTTCTCAGTAAAAAAAAGTTCTCTCGATGTTCGTTCTTTTTTTGCATGCATATTCAAAAAATGTGGTAATGTGTGTATGACACTCCGTTTTGAAATGATCCAAGAAAGACCGAAAAAGCACTGATCTATACACTGGATAGTGTATTCATACAAAATTTTTGAGACAAAAATATAGTCGTGGCCGGTACCCTCATATAACAGTATAACAGCGGCGCCAGCGGAATGGACGCTACTGGACCTGCATTTTCTTATATTTTTTTCAATATTTACAGCCGCAATGTTTGTTGACATCAACTGATATCAAATAAATGCTCAATTTCGGCAAATATCTTCAATCACTTTCTTCGTTTGTATAGAGCGAGATATGAGGTCGTGGCCGGTACCCTTTAAAAAACTTGCCTCACAAAAACTGTTATACACTATAGGCTATTCACTATCCAGTGTATTATAGAGATCAGTGCGAAAAAGTCGGGTCGGTGAATTTGATTGAAGGGAGAGACTCCGGAAAGGTTTATGTGGTGTAATCACTGATCTCTATAATACACTGGATACACTGATCTCTATATACACTGGATAGTGTAATTATACAAAATTTTAGAGGCAAAAATATAGTCGGGGCCGGTACCCTCATATAACAGTACAACAGCGGCGTCAGCGGTATGGACTGGACCTGGATTCAAAAATTGCCTTATAATAACTGTTATACACTAGAGGCTATTCACTATCTGTATTATAGAGATAAGTGACTGGATAATGTATTCCCTCTAAAGTATAACAGTTTTTGTGACTCCAATTGAAGATGACAGTTGGGATGGCAGCTCCACTTTTTGAAATCTTCCGAGCACCAAAAAAATCATTTTGACGTAAGAATTTTATCTGTGAAAACAAAATAAAACTGATAGCTGAGATTTTCAAGCTACTTATTAGAATAAATTAAGCCATTTAAAACTTTCTGTTTGGTAGCCGCTGTTGCTGTTGACGGTGCTGTTGTTGTTCTAATCTCTTTCTCGCTTCACACTTATCGGTCACCGCAGGCATCTTCGATGGTGCCTAGAGAAACGGAGCTTGCTTCTGGGATTTGTAACCTCACTACCAGGATGAAACAGTGCATGTCTTTGTTTCTTTTTTGATGGTTCTCCCGAGGATGTCAGTGGATTGCAGTGGACCAACAGCTATTGCACCTGGTGGCTGGTATGCTAGCCACACTACCACTACGTCTTTATTTTTGTGTGCATTATGAACTAGAATTCTTAATTCACAGGAGTTTGTTTCAGAAGCGGTCAGCCATTTGCTGATGGCAGGTTTGATACACGTATTTAAGGCTACCTGGGCCCTTATTATGAAATACGATACGAACGGCAGAAAAAACGATTATGCGATTATGAGAAACGAGAATGCAATCAAGGAAATGTTGCCAAACAAAAATGAAATATAACATTTTTTTCAAACCGCAGCAAACTTCACACCTATTAGCAAATGTCAAAATACAAGTGTTTTTAAAATTTTATTTGCATTACTCAAAAAAAATGTTGGAACTTGGATTGGTTTCCACAAAAGACACAAGCAAATCCAATTGTTTGTCATTAGTTGGAGGCCTAGAAACATAAACGGGTCTTATTTTTTTTGTTTTTCACACTTTTATTTACTACATTTGTGGAAGAACGCCCTTAGGTTTCCTCCGAATTACTCAACGAACAGAACTTCTACGCAGCACCACCTAGCCGACAAATTATTATTCAACACAAACCTATAGAGCTGTCCTTTTCTTCTCACCACAGTTTGCACTCCTCACACCGGACATAATTCATTCGCCATTTTAACTTTAGCTTCTCCCCATGTGTCACATTTTGATTTATACATTTTAAATTCTATCCTTGAGGTCGCCAGGTCGAAGAGTGCAAACTGCGGTGAGTATATGCCTTTTAGAGAACAATAGAAACATTACAATATTATAATTTGTAACTTTCAGAAATAAAATTACTTACATACAATCACTTGCAATAAAGTCGTGCAATTGCATTATTATTTTCGAGCTCTTTGGCCGCTGAACAAGGACAACGTTTTATTTCGCAATTTAGTAATCCCCACCGTGGATTAAATTGCGCTGAATTATTTGCAATTGCCAATGAGCACAAGTGCCGTGCACAAAATTGCAAAATTGCATATAATCACCGCCATTTGTGGATTTAGTTATTGCTGCCACAACATAATCCTTGCCGCCGTGGTGCTCTCGTACAAGTAATGCAACGTACACCACCAAGAAGAAGCCCTCGCCTTAATCCCGAAGAACCACTTTCTGTCCACCGGAGTATGGAAGACAACAGCGATGGTCAGCCAATCAATGTACCAGCACTCAATGCCGCCGCATCGACGGAAGAGGTTCCATTGATCGATGCCAATGCCTCTGCATCGATGACCCAAGGGGTGCCATTGGTCGATGCGGATAATACGAGTGTGTACAATATGCCTGCCAGTGCTTCACGAGCAATTTCAGTTGCGATGCCAATGCCGCCGCACCAGCAACAAAAATTGCTAAAGAGTGCTCTAATGCCAGCTGCCGATGCCAACGACGCCGCCACCGCACCAGCAACAAAGGTTGTAAAGAGTGCTGCAACAGTTCCAGCTACAAATGCTGCAGCCGTCCCTCAAGTTGCTTCGACACAAAATATACTTGATGAGTTTCAGAGAAAACTTATCGCAATTGAGAGCGAGTTAAGAAGCACCCAGATAAAACTGAGTGAAAAGAATTTACAGTGCGAATCTCTGAACGTGGCGCTGCACATGCAGAACAGACCAATGCCTGCCGTTTCGTCGACATTTCCTCAGTGGACAGCACCGTTATACACTGCCGTAACACAAGGGTCACTTGCATCGGTACCGCTCTCGAACCCGCTATCCAGAGTTAACTGTTCTCAGCCAGTAAGTACAGTTAACCATCACGTTACATTCGCCAGTGTGCCAGGAAATTTTAGTGGGCAGTCATCAGCACCTACATGGTTCTCTGCAAATAACCCCATAGCGCATACTACTCCAACCTACTCTGGATATTCTGGAAGCTACAGTGGTGCATCTCAGCAGCAATTTACTGCACCTCGAAAGCTTCAAGATTTGCCAGAATTCAACGGCGATCCAGAGGACTGGCCTATGTTTTCAAGTGCATATGCTGAGTCAACAGCAGTCTACAACTACAGTAATTTGGAAAACAGTATGCGTCTACAAAAATCTTTAAAAGGCGAAGCACGTGACGTGGTGAAGTGTATGATGATTCATGCTGAGAACGTGAACTTGGTTATGGAGCAGTTGCGTTCTAGTTTTGGCCGCCCTGAACAGTTGATAGAAAGCCAGCTTCAACAAGTTAGACAAATTGCGCCGATCTCAGAGACATCAATGGAGAAGTTGATCTCTTTTGCAGTGAAAGCGAAAAATCTTGCTGTGTTTTTGTCGTCCATAACTGGCCAACATCATTTAGCTAACCCAACGTTACTTAAGGAGCTTATTCATAAGCTTCCTATGACTCAGAGGATTCAGTGGGCTGGGTATGCAGCTCAGATTCAGCCGTATCCGACTATCATAGACTTCAGCAACTGGTTGAGTGGAGTTGCAAGTTTGATTTCCGTGGTGCAAGACAATAAGAGCACCGGGAGTCGAACAACACCAGAACCAAGACGCCGTTCAGTACTCCACGCAGCCGAGGGTAAGCCAGCAGATGCATTCAAGTGTCCAATTTGTCATTGCAATCACCAAATACCTGAATGCAAACAATTTTTGGAACACAGTGTTAATGAGAGGTGGACTCAGGCCAAAAGATGTCGATTATGCTTTACATGTCTGGGAGTTGGTCATTCTATTAGGAATTGCCGCCGCCGACGAAGACTTTGTGGCGTTGACGGGTGCCAAAAGAGTCACCACCGGTTGTTGCACGAACCAAATCAGCCCGCTTCTGACACTGTACAAAGGCCACTTGCTCAGCAACAAAATATCGTCAACAAACCGAAAGAAGCTGTACTTAGCTGTATAGGCAGCCCAGATAAAAACAGCAAATTACTTTTCCGAGTGCTGCCTGTCATTCTATATGGAACATTGAAGCGAGTTGAAACCTATGCACTTATGGACGAAGGTTCGTCAATAACGATGATGGATAGCAGTTTGATTGAGGAACTCGGTCTGGATGGTGATAAACGCAGACTGGATCTTCAATGGTTCGGAGGCAGAGCTGCTCAAGAACCTGCAACTGTGGTCAATGTTCAGATCAGTGCAGCAAACAACAACAAGAAACATTTACTTCGAAACGTTTATGGTGTTTCTAATCTTCGTCTGCCGATGCAAAGCCTGAGTGAAAATGATCTGAACAGGGATACAGGATGGTTTCATCAGTTACCAGTTTTCCCTTATGCTGACGTCACGCCGAAGATTCTTATTGGCTTGGACCATTGTCACCTGGGTCTTCCAAGTGAGACAATTCAACTTCGAGTTGGAGGGCCATATGCTGCCCACACTGAACTGGGATGGGTAGTATTTGGTCCAACCAAGACAGCCTCACCACTGACGATGTCATGCCTGCTGATTAATCCAATTGAAGATGACCTCCACGAATTAGTGGCAGATTACTTCAACACCGAAAGCTTTGGGGTGCGGCCAGCACCAGTCGTAGAAAGCGAAGAAGATATACGTGCTCGTCGTATTCTGCAGTCAACTACAGTCAAGGTGGAAGGAAGATTCCATACTGGACTACTTTGGAAACGTGATGACATAAAGCTTCCAAACTCTTATTCTATGGCAAAGAAGAGGCTCATAAGCATTGAGCGTAAGATGAAAAAGGATGACACGTTTGCCGCCGCCTACAACGATATCATCAGCTCTTACGTTACAAAGGGGTACGCCCGCAAGCTCCAGCCACCAGAAGCCGAAAATATTGGACCTAGGACGTGGTACCTTCCACATTTTGCCGTTGTGAATCCCAACAAGCCGGGCAAACTTCGCCTGGTGTTTGATGCCGCCGCCACAGTTGATGGAATTTCACTAAACTCTTGTTTACTGAAAGGACCACAGGATTACCAGCCGATGCCATCAGTTCTATTCAATTTTCGAGTGGGTGCCTTTGCTGTGTGTGGAGACATCCGTGAAATGTTTCATCAGGTGCTCATTCGACCTGAAGATAGAAATTCACAAAGATTTCTCTGGCGATTCGGAGATACAGAAGTAAACCCACCCGACGTCTATGAGATGCAAGTTATGACATTTGGCGCTGCATGTTCGCCGTGTGCTGCCCAATATGTCAAGTCTATGAATGCTTTAGAACATCTCGAAACCAAACCCAGAGCTGTGAAGTCTATCATGCAGCACCATTACGTTGATGACTTCGTGGACAGTTTCGAAACAATTGATGAGGCCATTAATATCTCCAAACAAGTTCGACAAATACATAAGCTTGCCGGGTTTGAATTGCGAAGCTTCAGTTCAAATTCACCAGAAGTTTTGAATGCCCTAAAAGATAAAGCCGAGTCCAACGCCGCCATTGCAGTGACAAAATGCCAATCGACCGATGGAAGCTTAACTACAGAGAAGGTGCTAGGCATGTTTTGGCAACCCTTAAGTGACTCTTTCAGATATGAGCTGAAGTTCTATCGAGTAGATCCAGACATTATCACTGGAGAGAGATGTCCGAGTAAAAGAGAACTGCTCAGTGTCATCATGTCAGTCTTTGACCCTATTGGATTTTTGGCTAATTTTTTGATCGGTGCCAAACTATTGATGCGTGAGGTCTGGCGATACAATGTTCGTTGGGATGATGCACTACCCAGCAATATCAATGTAGCCTGGACTGATTGGTGTGAGAATTTGGACAAAGTGGTCAATATTCGAATTCCACGCCACTACTTCCTCAACGCTTTGCCGAAGCAGATGCAGCTACACATCTTTGCTGATGCCAGTGAGGACGCATTCGCCGCCGTAGCATACTGGAGATACGAGACGCTTGCTGAGGAAGCCAATGTCGCATTTGTGTGTGCCAAGACCAAGTGCGCGCCATTGAAACCGATGACCATCCCGCGCCTTGAGCTCCAAGCTGCCGTTTTAGGAACTCGTTTGATGCAGACGATTGCAGAAGAGCACAAAACTCTCCAAATCAGCCGTTGTGTTCTTTGGACCGATTCGAAGACGGTTATTAAGTGGATTGGCTCACAGAACCGTCGCTACAAGCCATTTGTATCCCACCGGGTAGCCGAAATTCTTGCCGCTACTGAGGTGTCAAATTGGAGGTGGCTGCCTACACAGGACAACGTAGCTGATGAAGCCACCCGATCAAAATGCCCGATTGACTTCAGCGCTTCTTCGAGATGGTTGACTGGACCAGGTTTCCTTAAACAAGAAGAAGCCTCGTGGCCTGCTAACTTTGCCAATGCTAGCCACCACGAAGACAATGAAGATGAGGAACTCCCATCCAAGTTCACTCTTCTTGTTGTAAGTCAAAAATTTATAAAATTTCCCAACTTTTCTTCTTTTTTAAAGCTCAAAAGAACGATCGCCTATGTCATTCGATACGTCCGATCACTACGTCACATTAGACAGGGGAATGGATTGACAGTAGACGAACTCAAGGCAGCTGAACTTGTGTTATGCCGCCAAGCACAAGCTGAAGTGTATGCTGCCGATATCAGCCGAGTCAAAGATGGTCAATGCCTTACCACAGAAAGTCCCCTGCACAACCTTATGCCGTACGTTGATGACGATGGCGTCTTACGTGTGAGTGGTCGAATTGATGCTGCCAGCTGGCTTCCATATTCCGCCAGAAGACCTATTATTTTGCCGTCCGAACATGAGTTCACCAAACTGGTCGTGAGTTATTACCATTGCAAGATGAAACACCTGAACGTTGAAGCTACTATCTGTGAAGTCCGCCGCCTGTATTGGATTCCTCACCTTAGACAAGTTTTAAGAAAGGTAATTTCGAACTGCGGAACATGTAAGCTAGAACGAATCAAACCTGTTACACCATTGATGGCGCCCTTGCCAGAGGATCGTTTGACTCCGTATGTGAGGCCGTTCACTTACACTGGCCTGGATTATTTTGGACCCCTTACAGTAACTATTGGTCGTCGTATCGAGAAGAGATGGGTGGCATTATTTACGTGCCTTGTTGTCCGAGCTGTCCACTTAGAGGTTGCCTCTGATCTCTCAACAGATGCATGTATTCTGACTATCCGGAATTTCATTAATCGTCGAGGAGTACCTGTCCGGATACGTAGTGATAATGGGAAGAATTTCGTGGGAGCAGATCAGCAGGCGAAACGTTTCAGCGAGGTATTTGATTGCAACCGCGTCAAAGATGAGCTGTCAACCAATGGCGTTGAATGGGTTTTCAACTGCCCTAGCGTTCTAGCAACCCGTCTGAAGGAGGCGTTTGGGAGCGCATGGTCCAGTGTGTGAAAAGGGTACTTCTACACACACTGAAAGAAGTCTCACCACGCGAGTATACACTGCAATGTCTGATAATTGAAGCGGAAAATGTTGTCAATTCGAGGCCCTTGACGCATTTGCCAATTTCCGTCGACCAGGAAGAACCACTCACGCCGAATCACTTCCTACTAGGAACAGCTAACACTGCCCAGACGCCAGATGGAAGTGAGTCGTTTATGAAGCTGTGTACTCTTCGGAAGCAATGGCGAATTGCCCGTCAGCTTAGAGACAGATTTTGGAAGCGCTGGATCACCGAGTACTTGCCAACATTAACACGCCGATCGAAGTGGTGCCAAAAAACAGAGCCTCTGAAAGAAGGAGACCTAGTGTTCATTTGCGACAAAGACATGCCAAGAAAACAATGGTGCCGGGGAAGAGTGGAACGAGTCTATCAAGGTGCAGATGGAGTAGTGAGACGAGCCGATGTGCGCACAAAGTCTGGAGTTCTCCGTCGTCCCGTATCTAAATTGGCCGTTCTCAAAGTTGATGGTGAATTAAGTTGATTCACGGGGGTGGGGATGTGGAAGAACGCCCTTAGGTTTCCTCCGAATTACTCAACGAACAGAACTTCTACGCAGCACCACCTAGCCGACAAATTATTATTCAACACAAACCTATAGAGCTGTCCTTTTCTTCTCACCACAGTTTGCACTCCTCACACCGGACATAATTCATTCGCCATTTTAACTTTAGCTTCTCCCCATGTGTCACATTTTGATTTATACATTTTAAATTCTATCCTTGAGGTCGCCAGGTCGAAGAGTGCAAACTGCGGTGAGTATATGCCTTTTAGAGAACAATAGAAACATTACAATATTATAATTTGTAACTTTCAGAAATAAAATTACTTACATACAATCACTTGCAATAAAGTCGTGCAATTGCATTATTATTTTCGAGCTCTTTGGCCGCTGAACAAGGACAACATTTGATTCACATTTTTTTAATTTCAATCAAAACAACCAAGGACCAAACAAAAACACAATTTTAACAAATGACAACAAATCCAAAACGAAAGCAAATGTCACTCGTTAATTTAAAATGAGTTTCGTTTTTATTAACGAGTATCGTTACTCGTAATCGCAAATAAAATACGAGTTTCGTTTTTTCTACTACCATTCTCGTTTCTCGTAATCGCCATTTAACGAATACGCGGTATTAACGATTATCGTTTTACGTAATAAGCCCCCTGAACAGTATGGTGTTAAGAAGTGCTTTAATACCTGTGTATCTGGCCAACGGTAAATCGAACAGCGATGGTTGATACCTTTTTGGAATCAGCAATTGATGAAACGAGTATCAAAATTTCTTGAAAAAGAATCACTATTAAAAAAAATGTACTCTTGGAACTCGCATATTGGAACCTGTATGCGTATTTTAAGAGTGCTTTTTCTCACTACAACTTTTGATTAAAAGATTTTAAAGCTTCTTTTAACAGCATTAAAGGCTGATTCCAATAAGGTATCATTCATCTCTGTACGGCTTACCGTTGGCCAGATACACTCCAAAACCTTTATAAATTTTCTTGATTTTTCCCATCATAAAGAAAAATCAAAAACGTTTTAGAGTGTATCTGACCAACGGTAAGTCGTACAGCGATGGTTGATATCTTTTTGGAATCAGCAATTGATGCTCTCAAAACGAGTATCAACATTTCTTGAAAGAGAACCACCATTAAAAAAATTTTAATTAAAAAAAACTTAAATAAAAAGCGCTTTTTCAAAAATATTAAAAAAAATTGTTTAATTTATTTCCTTTGAAGTTTTAACATAGTAAAAAACTTAACGTAAGCCAAAATTAGTAGTATTCAGTGCACCTATATTATCTTCATACCAACAGCACTTCCTCATAATTGTTGTATTATCCAAATACAATTCTATTTCGAATATAAGACTGCTGCTACGCACGGATGATAACCTTCATCTATCTTAATGATTGGTGTTTCAGAATCATTACTATCCCTGGAACACAAATAAAAATTGGCTTCGAGCATTTTCAGCAAGAGAGCTTAGGACATCCAAAGACGACACATTAGTTGCATTTGTTGAGTTCCTAAATATAGAAAGTGCATTATAGGCATTACAAAAACAAAGATTTCATATAAGGTGCTCTTAAATGATTTAAAATTAAAAAAAAATTCCTTTTGAAAACGTGGTTAAAAAGGAGATTAATTCAATTTTTCAGAAGTTTTTTTTATATGAAAATTTTTTGAAATCTTTGTTTGATTTGAAAATGGTTTTCAGAATCACTTAGGGGACTTAAAATGAAACTTAGAACCATTCCAACCATCCTTATAAACGTAATAGTTTTGAAACGATAGCGTGGTATATCTCCAATTTCAAGAAATTTCTTAAAACTAATAGAAATTTCCTGAAATTGGTAGATAAATAACGCTGTCTTTTCAAAACTATTAGGTTTATAAGGATGGCTGGAATGGTTCTAAGTTTAGTTTTGAGTCCCTTAAGTGTTTCTGAAAACCATTTTCAAATCTAAAAAGATTTCAAAAAATTTCCATATAAAAGTTGGTAATTTCGGCATTTGCTTTAAAACTGAAAAATGCAGGAAATTGCTTTTATATCGAAATTTTTGGAAATCTTTGTTCGACTCAAGTGAATTGAGTTTCAATGCGATGTTTGGCTAAAAATTGTAAAGGTGTAAGGAAATCGGTTGCTTTTTCAAGTGGATCGTCTTGACGTTCGAGCTTTTCGGCGATCAATTCGGCCAACTGCGGAGACTCGACTTCGTGACATTTCTTCAGAGAGTCACCCCATTTCCCAGACGCTGAAAGCCCAATGCACATTCTGTTTGGGACCACATACATTGCATTCCCACATGTATTTAGCGCACTTGGAGTTGATGTTCCTTAAAAACACATTTATCATCAAAACAACAAATATTTACTCGGTTATTGCAACAACCTCGGTCATTTTAATTAGTTGCGATAATCAAGAATGCACTGTATACTAATCCTTTAAAAGAAAAGAATTCGACATAAGTGTTCAGAGTTGATATCTCAAAGATTTTTCTCACTCAAAAAGTGAGCAAGCGAATCCAAGATTTCTTTTCCTCAGAGTTTTGACAGCAAAGCTAAGAAATTTTGCTAGGGAATCTGATCTCAGTTTCCTGAACTTCTCTGTTTACATTAATAATATTTGGCAAACTTTTGAGTCTGATTCCATCCGCAGCTCATTCTTATTGCGTTTTTGTTTGGTTATCCGGAAGAAGTCTTCAGAACTCCGATCCGGAATTCCAAACGAACAAGTTACAACACTTTTGACTATAAACTTTTTGTTTCATTGTATTTTTGAATCGTCAATTTAAAATTGTTTTCATTGTTTTTCATTATTTGTAAATATGTTTGTGCGAACACTAATTTGGAATATTTTGGTTCTACCTATTTGCGAAGAAAATTGGGAGATAACATGTGCAGATAATCATGTTCCAAAATAGTGAATTAAATAAAGTAGTTCGAATTTAATTTCATAATTTGCAAACTTTCTTTATAAATTCCTAATTGAATTAAATAAAAAATTATAATTCACGGTTTTAACGTTAAAAGTGCATGTGCTCCAACTTCTGGTTTTGATTCTTACTTCAAATCCAGAATCGATTTTCTCTTCTTTTCAGAAGAACTGTTATTTAGTGCCAAACGAAGGATTTAAGAAGCATTCGGAATGCTTCTGATTCCCACTTTTGTTTGCTACATTTTCAATATTCAATTGACAAGAAAATACTTTAAAATCTTATAAAATACAGATTCCATATCTATAGGTGCCGATCATTGAAGATCTACCAGAATTGGTAAATGATGAATTTTCACTGTTTATGAAGAACACTTCCGAGAACATTAAAGATAGCAAGACAACACGTTTTCCATGAAATATGCATTAACATCATCACAAAACTCGACGAGAAACTTTCGGGAACACATATTACAGAAGTTTCTTCTAAACTCGGGATCGTGGTACCCACTCTTTTGGATCTCAGGTTTCCAATAAAATCCGAAGTTGATTTGGATGAAATGGAGCTTCACCTTCATGATCCGAAAAATATGAATATGATTTGGTATGTATACCTACATATCTTTCTTATTGCTTTAGGACGAGAGTGCACAATGAATAAAATAGTGGCGCTTAATTTTCCCATTTGGTTTTATTGTTTGAATTCATCGGTGTTGTTATTTTCGGTATTTTTAATTATTTTTTGTTTTATTTTGCTAATACCTATAGTTTTTTGAATATTTGGTGTTTGTATGTTGAATAAATGGTGTTTTTATGGTGATGTTTTTGTATTTATCTGAGCCATAAGTGATTGAGAAAAATTTACACTTTTAATGTGCTCTGCTTATGCAGACATTTTTTGATTTTTTTTTTCGCTTCACATAAACATTCTGCCGGCACAAAAATCAACTAAAAATAATATTTAAATAACATAAAAAACACCAATAAATAATGGATATGACCCAAGACTATATCGGATTTTTGGTGGTTTCGTTTTGCAGGTAGATTTTCAGTGTACCTATAGTGGCGAGATACACTTCGAAATGATTACCTCTCTAATTTTATTTCAGGAAATGGTACCTATTTTAGATGCACTTTTCAACTGTATTGCTGGCAAATAAAAGCATTCGTTTCAACCTTGATGAGGACTGCATGAAACATTTATAGATATCTTTTGATTTTGGTTAACAACAAATTGTCCAGCAAAACACGAAATACATGTTTTACATTTTCAAAGTAAAGAAACTAGTCTAATGTAGAAATTCACACCAATGCACAGTTTCAAAGTCATGAAACTAGACAATTAGTATAAGTTTATTTGGATAAGCAAAGCACATTAAAAGTGTAATTTTTTCTCCATTATTTATGGCTCAGATAAATATATAAACATCACTATATTATTCAACATACAAACACCAAATATTAAAAAAAAACAATAGGTATTAGCAAAATAAAACAAAAAATAATTAAAAATACCGAAAATAACAACACCGATTAATGTAAACAATAACAAAACCGGTAGAACGCAAATGGAAATGACAATTTATTCTAAATCAATTGACAGATTCACAGAAATATATTGCAAAAGAGGGTTAACGAAATTGATAGATATTTCAAACAGCCCTTCAAGCAAACGAGTCCGCTTTGGATCCGCGCACGTAGTAAACAACGTATGGATGACTCCGTATACGGATCTATACAAACTGCGTTTGTGGGCTCAAATTAGTATGTAAATTAGAATCACCACGGAACGGACTCATTTTGTACATGTATTGTGAGAGAGAGAGCTTCCCATTTCACCATACTCAGCGAGAACCGAAACCAAATGGAATCCAGAACGGATCCAAAAAAATGAACGAACGATACAGGCGTTTTGTAGTTGAAGAATTATGCAATTTATTTTCTTCTATCGTTTGTATATAAATGAAACATCACGATTTATTTTGTATTTAATAACTAAATAATCAACTTTTGATTTTAAAATGATTTTCTTTCAGTAGGGATTTTTATTAAACTGTTGCGCTGGGCACGAACGTGAACACATTGAAAAAAGTTAATTGTTTTTGTTGTCTTCTCCTTTGTTTTCAGTCCATAAAAAAAAACTCACCATTAGGGTATTGCATACATTCTCTCTTTCTCAGTAAAAAAAAGTTCTCTCGATGTTCGTTATTTTTTTGCATGCATATACAAAAAATGTGCTAATGTGTGTATGCCACTCCGTTTTGAAATGATCCAAGAAAGACCGAAAAAGCACTGATCTCTATATACACTGGATAGTGTATTCATACAAAATTTTTGAGACAAAAATATAGTCGTGGCCGGTACCCTCATATAACAGTATAACAGCGGCGCCAGCGGAATGGACGCTACTGGACCTGCATTTTCTTATATTTTTTCAATATTTACAGCCGCAATGTTTGTTGACATCAACTGATATCAAATAAATGCTCAATTTCGGCAAATATCTTCAATCACTTTCTTCGTTTGTATAGAGCAAGATATGAGGTCGTGGCCGGTACCCTTTAAAAAACTTTCCTCACAAAAACTGTTATACACTATAGGCTATTCACTATCCAGTGTATTATAGAGATCAGTGCGAAAAAGTCGGGTCGGTGAATTTGCTTGAAGGGAGAGACTCCGGAAAGGTTTATGTGGTGTAATCACTGATCTCTATAATACACTGGATACACTGATCTCTATATACACTGGATAGTGTAATTATACAAAATTTTTGAGGCAAAAATATAGTCGTGGCCGGTACCCTCATATAACAGTATAACAGCGGCGTCAGCGGTATGGACTGGACCTGGATTCAAAAATTGCCTTATAATAACTGTTATACACTATAGGCTATTCACTATCTGTATTATAGAGATAAGTGACTGGATAATGTATTCCCTACAAAGTATAACAGTTTTTGTGACTCCAATTGAAGATGACAGTTGGGATGGCAGCTCCACTTTTTGAAATCTTCCGAGCACAAAAAAAATCATTTTGACGTAAGAATTTTATCTGTGAAAACAAAATAAAACTGATAGCTGGGATTTTCAAGCTACTTATTAGAATAAATTAAGCCATTTAAAACTTTCTGTTTGGTAGCTGCTGTTGCTCGCTTCACACTTATCGGTCACCGCAGGCATCTTCGATGTTGCCAAACAAAAATGAAATATAACATTTTTTTCAAACCGCAGCAAACTTCACACCTATTAGCAAATGTCAAAATACAAGTGTTTTTAAAATTTTATTTGCATTACTCAAAAAAAATGTTGGAACTTGGATTGGTTTCCACAAAAGACACAAGCAAATCCAATTGTTTGTCATTAGTTGGAGGCCTAGAAACATAAACGGGTCTTATTTTTTTGTTTTTCACACTTTTATTTACTACATTTGATTCACATTTTTTAATTTCAATCAAAACAACCAAGGACCAAACAAAATCACAATTTTAACAAATGACAACAAATCCAAAACGAAAGCAAATGTCACTCGTTAATTTAAAATGAGTTTCGTTTTTATTAACGAGTATCGTTACTCGTAATCGCAAATAAAATACGAGTTTCGTTTTTTCTACTACCATTTTCGTTTCTCGTAATCGCCATTTAACGAATACGCGGTATTAACGATTATCGTTTTACATAATAAGCCCCCTGAACAGTATGGTGTAAGAAGTGCTTTAATACGTGTTTATCTGGCCAACGGTAAATCGAACAGCGATGGTTGATACCTTTTTGGAATCAGCAATTGATGAAATGAGTATCAAAATTTCTTGAAAAAGAATCACTATTAAAAAAAATGTACTCTTAGAACTCGCATATTGGAACCTGTATGCGTATTTTAAGAGTGCTTTTTCTCATTACAACTTTTGATTAAAAGATTTTAAAGCTTCTTTTAACAGCATTAAAGGCTAATTCCAAAAAGGTATCATTCATCTCTGTACGGCTTACCGTTGGCCAGATACACTCCAAAACCTTTATCAATTTTCTTGATTTTTCCCATCATAAAGAAAAATCAAAAACGTTTTAGAGTGTATCTGACCAACGGTAAGTCGTACAGCGATGGTTGATATGTTTTTGGAATCAGCAATTGATGCTCTCAAAACGAGTATCAACATTTCTTGAAAGAGAATCACCATTAAAAAAATTTTAATTAAAAAAAAACTTAAATAAAAAGCGCTTTTTCAAAAATATTAAAAAAAATTGTTTAATTTATTTCCTTTGAAGTTTTAACATAGTAAAAAACTTAACGTAAGCCAAAATTAGTAGTATTCAGTGCACCTATATTATGTTCATACCAACAGCACTTCCTCATAATTGTTGTATTATCCAAATACAATTCTATTTCGAATATAAGACTGCTGCTACGCACGGATGATACCTTCATCTATCTTAATGATTGGTGTTTCAGAATCATTACTATCCCTGGAACACAAATAAAAATTGACTTCGAGCATTTTCAGCAAGAGAGCTTAGGACATCCAAAGACGACACATTAGTTGCATTTGTTGAGTTCCTAAATATAGAAAGTGCATTATAGGCTTTACAAAAACAAAGATTTCATATAAGGTGCCCTTAAATGATTTAAAATTAAAAAAAAATTCCTTTTGAAAACGTGGTTAAAAAGGAGATTAATTCATTTTTTCAGAAGTTACTTTTATATGGAAATTTTTTGAAATCTTTGTTTGATTTGAAAATGGTTTTCAGAATCACTTAGGGGACTTAAAATGAAACTTAGAACCATTCCAACCATCCTTATAAACGTAATAGTTTTGAAACGATAGCGTGGTATATCTCCAATTTCAAGAAATTTCTTAAAACTAATAGAAATTTCCTGAAATTGGTAGATAAATAACGCTGTCTTTTCAAAACTATTAGGTTTATAAGGATGGCTGGAATAGTTCTAAGTTTCGTTTTGAGTCCCTTAAGTGTTTCTGAAAACCATTTTCAAATCTAAAAAGATTTCAAAAAATTTCCATATAAAAGTTGGTAATTTCGGCATTTGCTTTAAAACTGAAAAATGCAGGAAATTGCTTTTATATCGAAATTTTTGGAAATCTTTGTTCGACTCAAGTGAATTGAGTTTCAATGCGATGTTTAGCTAAAAATTGTAAAGGTGTAAGGAAATCGGTTGCTTTTTCAAGTGGATCGTCTTGACGTTCGAGCTTTTCGGCGATCAATTCGGCCAACTGCGGAGACTCGAATTCGTGACATTTCTTCAGAGAGTCACCCCATTTCCCAGATGCTGAAAGCCCAATACACATTCTATTTGGGACCACATACATTGCATTCCCACATGTATTTAGCGCACTTGGAGTTGATGTTCCTTAAAAACACATTTATCATCAAAACAACAAATATTTACTCGGTTATTGCAACAACCTCGGTCATTTTAATTAGTTGCGATAATCAAGAATGCACTGTATACTAATCCTTTAAAAGAAAAGAATTCGACATAAGTGTTCAGAGTTGATATCTCAAAGATTTTTCTTACTCAAAAAGTGAGCAAGCGAATCCAAGATTTCTTTTCCTCAGAGTTTTGACAGCAAAGCTAAGAAATTTTGCTAGGGAATCTGATCTCAGTTTCCTGAACTTCCCTGTTTACATTTATAATATTTGGCAAACTTTTGAGTCTGATTCCATCCGCAGCTCATTCTTATTGCGTTTTCGTTTGGTTATCCAGAAGAAGTCTTCAGAACTCCGATCCGGAATTCCAAACGAACAAGTTACAACACTTTTGACTATAAACTTTTTGTTTCATTGTATTTTTGAATCGTCAATTTAAAATTGTTTTCATTGTTTTTCATTATTTGTAAATATGTTTGTGCGAACACTAATTTGGAATATTTTGGTTCTACCTATTTGCGAAGAAAATTGGGAGATAACATGTGCAGATAATCATGTTCCAAAATAGTGAATTAAATAAAGTAGTTCGAATTTAATTTCATAATTTGCAAACTTTCTTTATAAATTCCTAATTGAATTAAATAAAAAATTATAATTCACGGTTTTAACGTTAAAAGTGCATGTGCTCCAACTTCTGGTTTTGATTCTTACTTCAAATCCAGAATCGATTTTCTCTTCTTTTCAGAAGAACTGTTATTTAGTGCCAAACGAAGGATTTAAGAAGCATTCTGATTCCCACTTTTGTTTGCTACATTTTCAATATTCAATTGACAAGAAAATACTTTAAAATCTTATAAAATACAGATTCCATATCTATAGGTGCCGATCATTGAAGATCTACCAGAATTGGTAAGTGATGAATTTTCACTGTTTATGAAAAACACTTCCGAGAACATTAAAGATATTACCGACAAATTTTATAACATAGTTAAGGAATTAGCAAGACAACACGTTTTCCATGAAATATGCATTAACATCATCACAAAACTCGACGAGAAACTTTCGGGAACACATATTACAGAAGTTTCTTCTGAACTCGGGATCGTGGTACCCACTCTTTTGGATCTCAGGTTTCCAATAAAATCCGAAGTTGATTTGGATGAAATGGAGCTTCACCTTAAAGGTAGAACCGCACTAGGCGGAACTGCACTTCAGCGACACCGTGCGCACTTTCGCACGAATCTGAACGAAACTTCATTTCTCGACACAGTTGGTCAGATTATCAATTTTGTCGTATAGTGTCGCGCCGTGAAGTGCAGTTGTCGCTTAGTGCGATAAAGCTCATACAATTTCCTACAAATAAGTGGTGAAGTTCAGTTCCACTGAAGTGCAGTTCCGCCGAGTGCGGTCTTACCTTAATGATCCGAAAAATATGAATATGATTTGGTATGTATACCTACATATCTTTCTTATTGCTTTAGGACGAGAGTGCACAATGAATAAAATAGTGGCGCTTAATTTTCCCATTTGGTTTTATTGTTTGAATTCATCGGTGTTGTTATTTTCGGTATTTTTAATTATTTTTTGTTTTATTTTGCTAATAGGTACCTAGTTTTTTGAATATTTGGTGTTTGTATGTTGAATAATTGGTGTTTTTATGGTGATGTTTTTGTATTTATCTGAGCCATAAATGATTGAGAAAAATTTAGACTTTTAATGTGCTCTGCTTATGGGACATTTTTTGATTTTTTTTTTCGCTTCACATAAACATTCTGCCGGCACAAAAATCAACTAAAAATAATATTTAAATAACATAAAAAACACCAATAAATAATGGATATGACCCAAGACTATATCGGATTTTTTTGCAGGTAGATTTTCAGTATACCTATAGTGTCGAGATACACTTCGAAATGATTACCTCTCTAATTTTATTTCAGGAAATGGTACCTACTTTAGATGCACTTTTCAACTGTATTGCTGGCAAATAAAAGCATTCGTTTCAACCTTGATGAGGACTGCATGAAACATTTATAGATATGTTTTGATTTTGGTTAACAACAAATTGTCCAGCAAAACACGAAATACATGTTTTACATTTTCAAAGTAAAGAAACTAGTCTAATGTAGAAATTCACACCAATGCACACAGTTTCAAAGTCATGAAACTAGACAATTAGTATAAGCTTATTTGCATAAGCAAAGCACATTAAAAGTGTAAATTTGTCTCCATTATTTATGGCTCAGATAAATATATAAACATCACTATATTATTCAACATACAAACACCAAATATTAAAAAAAACAATAGGTATTAGCAAAATAAAACAAAAAATAATTAAAAATACCGAAAATAACAACACCGATTAATGCAAACAATAACAAAACCGGTAGAACGCAAATGGAAATGACAATTTATTCTAAATCAATTGACAGATTCACAGAAATATATTGCAAAAGAGGGTTAACGAAATTGATAGATATCATTGTATTTATATATCTATAGTACTATCATCGTGACAAACGCCCGACGCGCCACCATGCGTCCACACATGTAAATACTTACTATCCACATTCCACAGTGCGGAGAGTTGGGTCGGAGACTAAAGAATTGCCATCCAAAGAAGAAAATGCGATAATAATAGAATGAGAGCACAGTATATAAAATTTATAAGAGTTGGAAGGAAAAAAGGATGCTACAATTTCGTGAATTGTTGTTGTTTTTAATAGATTTAATTTTGCTTAAGAAGAGGTTGGCAGAAAGGGAAGAATGTTGGTTGCAGGGTTGTTAGGAGGTTTGTCGAATATTATTTTTCTTTGTAAGCTATGGGTGATGACTATATATTAGGGTGGAGCGTCAAATATTTTTTCCGATTTAGCTTTTCGAATAGGCGCTACATAAATTCAATTTTTTCATATATTTGCGCTATGGAAATCTTTTTTTATCTTGAGCGAGTTACAAGTCACATCACCCCCTTTGTTGGATAGAACTAAAAAAACTTGAAAAATAAAAAGTTTAATTGGGTTAGTTTCTGAATGGCGTATTATGAATTTTTAAGTTTTTATTTTCCAGTTTGTGTTAATTTATTTAAAATAAATAAAAGATGTTATTTTAAATAACTTAAAAACACTTATTTTATTTATTTATTTACTTAAATGCATTTCGGAAGCTATGCTTCCACCGTCAGTAAGTTTTATATAAATAATAATAAAAAAAAAATTTTTTTTTTGATATATTAAATACAAATAACTTATTACAAACAAAAACAAACTACACAAACAAATTTATAGCGAATTATTATTATTATTATTTATATAAAACTAAAGACTTAATCCAAACTTTTTTTTAATTTCAAGTTATTCTACTCATCGAAACGAAATTGATACAAAAACTTTTATTTTTCTCCATACATCGACGATCCACCCTAATATATATGTTTATGAAAAAATATAAATTGAAACTATGGTTGCTACTTCTTGAAATTAAGTTTTCTGCCAAAATGACTAATTATACTGAAAAAAGTATAGAAACTTATTTTTATATCAATTTTCTCAAAAAATTGATTATTAATAATATAAAATTTTGAGAACAAAAATAAATGAACAAAATTTTTTAATTTTTTTTTTAAATATTTAAAAATAAAATTTCACAAAAAAAATTTTGATATCTAAATTCGATTATATTGGTTGTTTGACAATCGAAACAAAAATCTAACAGGCGTATTTATTAGATTTTTCAGTTATACAGTGCCTTAACAGATCAACATAGTTCGTAATAGTTAGAAAAATGCTTTATTTTATTAAATAAAATGTTATATTAGCCAAGGTTTAGACAACCGTGTCCGTTGTCTAACGCCCATATTATTCACTCGATATATCCAGATTGAAACATAAATTCAGGTGTATTTACATTGAATTTGTATACTTTAAATTCAGATTTAAGTTTTAATCTGGATGTATCGAGTGAATAATATGGGCGTAAGTAAGTGGCTGTCCAAAATTAGACAACATTTATAAATACGGCCGCAAGAATCTATTCTACTTGCAAAATATTATATAACAAATTTACTGGAATTCAACTAAGGTGGCAATCATGCCTTTGTCTGATTTTCTTCCTGAAAATTTTAACGGTTGTTTTACTGAAATTGTAAATAATCATAGTAACATATGAAAAAAATCTTTTTTTCTAGTTACTTTACACGGTATTAGCTGATTTAGATTTCAGATTCCGTGTGTTTATACGTACCTACCTCTCTAGTCTGTGAAACTTAATAGTTTTTTTTTCAAAACTTAAGAAATTTAATTTTTCAGTGGTATCAGTGAATACAATAATAATATAATAATAATAGATTGAAAATAGTCTATTAATTAACTAATAAAATAGTTTTGTGAATTTTGCCTTGTTGTTTGTTTCGTTACCTATAAATTTAAATGGTTTTTTCAAGAAATTCAAGTGGTTTTTTAATAATTTTAAGTGCTTTTTTATAAATTAAGTGCTTATGCATATAAAACCCCTTACCAGTGATTCTAAATAATATTTATGTTTATTAATTAACAATTGCAATTACAATATTGCATTTAGTGTTTTATATTTATCATAATAATTGCAGAGTTTGTTTTCTCGGTTGCTTGTGATTTGTATAAGCTTTTTAAGCTAAAAATTGCCTCTTTGTTTTCTTTTCTTGTTTTCTTTGCTACATTCCAACGCAAAGTTTGTTTTTTCAAACTTTTCACGATTTCGTTTCTTCCGCTTTTTTTTAAGTATCTCAACTTCAGTGATTTGATAGAAAAATTCTTATTTTTCTAATTTTATTGCAAGTGAGTGAATTTAAGTGAACAACAATCTTGCCAAGATTTTTGGAATATTTATTTGTATTTTGTTTTTGATAAAAACAAATAAAAGAGTGAGTTTGTAGCTTGTCGATTTTAAATTTAAATTAAAATCCTTTATAAATTTTCTATAAAGTTATTATTATTTTGATAAATAAATACTTTTATTGATTCCAAATAGCCTTTAACAACAACAACAAAGTCTTATCTACTTTGCTGATGTATTTCAGCAGTATATAGAATTTGTATTATTAAAACAAAACCTTCTTAATACCTTTGTTATTTTTAATTTATATTTCTTGTCACATTGGTACTTTTTTAGATTCTGAATTGTTTGGTTTTTATTAATAAAATAAAATATTTTTTCAAAAAAAATTTATTTATTTATTTAATAAAATACATATTTATATTTAAACATTTAAGAAATTTAATATTTATATCTATTTATTCTATTTTTTACTTTTATTTGTAATTCTGGGGCAATTATCATGGCTGCGTGTCGTTATACGTGCTGTAATGAGCAGCAAAGACCTCTAGGTTCTGTGTCTTTTTTCCAAATCCCTAATGATCACAGAAGGGCAATTTGGTTAAAGCACGGAAGAGTTTCGAACGAAGTTTTGCCAAAGATATCCCTAATGTGTGAGAAGCATTTTTACGCTAAAGACATTTTGATTAGGTCTTCGCGGAAATGTTTGACCAAATATGCACTGCCCATATCTTCAGTATTGGTGTGTAATTGCTCTGAGCTTGTGAATGATGCATTATGTATTCATTTAATGGATGAATGTAGAGCCAGGAAGCAGCCTTCTTCCACGGTTACTTCTGCCATTGTAAGCTCTCAGCCTCCACCCGTATTTTCACCCACTTGTGCCATTGTAAGCTATCAGCTTCCACCCATACTTCCACCCACTTCTGCCATTGTAAGCTCTCAGCTTCCACCCATACCTTGCAGTCCAAATGAACTATTGGTAAATATGGCTTCGAACACTACCAGCACATATGTTAGAGATTATTCTCTACCTGTTTTGCCTACTTCTTTCCACATTTCACCCTCACAATTCCCTTCACCGAGATACCGTTCTTATAAATCGTCGCGGAAAATTAATCGTAGGTGCGTTGTATCCCGATCTTTGTTTGACACGCCAAGAAAACAAAAAAAAAGCCGGGAGTATAATTTGAAAAAAGGTGTCGAAAAGCAGATGGAAAATTCGACACCTGAATTGTGTACGTTTGTTTTGGCGCAACTTTTCCACAAACAAAATTCTCCTTGGGAAGTAAGTGAAAAAGATCTGTGTTTGAAAATTTTTTATAAATCTCCGGCCTGTTATTCATATATGTTGAGTGCAGGATTCAAACTGCCATCGGTAAGTACGATTTACCGTTGGCATTCGGAAATTCGCTTACCAACTGGATTCAGCCAAAGAATATCGGATCTGCTAACAGAGAAAGCCAAAAGCATGACAGAGATGGACAAAAAGTGTATACTGATCTTTGATGAAATGGCAGTTAAAAAGGAATTGGAATACAATATCAAAGACGACATCATTCATGGATTTACAGACTTTGGGGAGTATGGAAGAACAAATAATATAGCTTCTAAGGTTATGGTCTTCACACTTAGAGGCTTAAATAGAAATTGGAAACAATCGATTGTGTATTACGTTGGTTCACCAAATGGAGAAATCCTATCAAAAATGTTGGTCACAATTATTACTGGAGTAATAAAATGTGGTTTGAATGTTGTCGCGACAAGCTGTGATCAAGGAGCGAGTAATATTGCAGCGTACAAAAGACTTACCCCACCCAAGATTTTGGAGGTCAAACCATATGTGGAAATAGAAAACCATCGTATTTTCTTGCTGTTTGATTACCCACATCTCTTTAAGAGTGTGCGAAACACATTGCTAAAACACAAAATTTATACAGGAGATGATATTATTGATTGGCGCATTCTCGAGAAACTTTATGAAGAAGACGCAAAAGGAAACCTGCAAGTGTTTTTTAAACTAAGTCAGTCCCATATTCGACCCAATGGTTTTGACAAACTGTCCGTGAAATTGGCCACCCAAGTGTTTAGCTCTAACGTTTATTCGGGAATTATGTATGCATTGGGCACAAACTGCTTCCAGACAGCAGAGGAAAAGAAACGTGCTGAAGCAATAGGAAGATTCATCAACAAGATGAATGATCTGTTTGATAACCTTAATACGGGTAAGCTTTATTCAAGAAATCCCAATAAACAAGTTCTTTCGGAGTCCACCGACATACTTAATTCTTTGAAAAGTGCAAGAAATTGGATATCTACGTGGAGATCCTCCGGTTCACATCAAATCCCATATTGCTTTAAGGGATTGCAACAAACTCTGTTGGGAATCGAACAGATGTGGGAGTACCTAAAATCCGCGGAACAGACTTTTTTCTTACTCGCACACTTAAATACGGATGTTGCGGAGAATTTATTTTCAATGGTGCGCAATAATAGAGGCTCCTATGAGAGAAACCCTTCAGTTTGGAGATTCATTCGTAATCTGAAGCAGATTATCTTCCAGCATCTAAGTTCGGCTGACCGTTCTGGATACGAAGATGCTGGAGCAGAGCCATTACTGAAGGGAACTGAACACGAGGGAGAGGTGGAAAATACGGAAAATGCAGATGACAAGGACTTTCTTTTCGATATTCCAATAGAGGACAACTTATTGGAAACAGCATTGACCTATAATGATGATGACAACGTAGAAGGCGATGATTCGGAACATGCCATGGACTTAGACCCGAATCCCAATGCGAATGCAACATGCTCTTCGAAACTGCAGAAAGCAGCTTCTGCATATTACGCTGGATTTGCGGCATGGAAGCTTAACAAAAAACTAAACTGTGAAACTTGCTCTCAATATATGATCGAGCAAACAGGCGGGACCAGAGAAGCAACATTGTTAATACAACTGAGGGCTTATGAGAGTATCACGACACCATCAGAGTTTGGAAAACTAACTGTTCCGTCGATACTGTTCGAGGAAACATTTAGAAAAGTACAAGCAATTTTCGAAGCACAAATTCCTCAACGACAACAAAAGGAAATGTTAATAGAAACATGGTTGTTCGAAATCATGAAGTTCAAATACAGTAGTTTAACAATGAACTGCAACACAGAACATAAGGAAAAAATTGTAAAGTTCCTGTTGATCGGACTGGTCAAATTTGCAATTAAGAAAACTAACAAGGATCTTAAACCAAAACCAGCAAATAAATATCTTTAAATAATTTCAGTATTTTTGTATTTATTATACATATAATAGAATTAATTATTATTAATATACAATTATTATAAACTTTTTACTGTATGTATGCCTATATATGTATGTATACCTACTCAATATCTCTTATATACCAATTATGGC
Source organism: Epistrophe grossulariae (assembly GCA_929447395.1). Taxonomy (NCBI): domain Eukaryota; kingdom Metazoa; phylum Arthropoda; class Insecta; order Diptera; family Syrphidae; genus Epistrophe; species Epistrophe grossulariae. The sequence goes on from OV839566.1 coordinate 94,845,340, forward strand.
AAAATAAACATTCCACGATAGACCAAGTTTCCAAGAATTACGGATGTTGTTGAAAAAGAACTTGAAGAAAAACAAGTAAATATTATGTTCCACACTATTTCTAGATGTTGCTCGATCCGTTGACAAGGTTTGACATTTGGGACTTGAGTACAAACTGCAAGGCAGTTCAACAAAATACTGAAATCTTATGTTACCGACCGACTCTTTTGAGTACGGTACGAGCAAGAGTATTCGGAACTTAATAAAATTAAAGCCGGTGTACCACACGGAAGTTTCCTAGGACCAACAATTTATTTGTTATATACTAGGGGTATTCCAGTGGACAATAATGCTATCATGGCCACATTTGCAGATGATACCGCAATTTTAGTGTCTGATAAATGCGTTGTGAAGGCTAAAGAAAAATTGCAAAATGCAACCCATAAAGTAAGAGATTGGACGCAACAATGGCGTATCAAACTAAATGAAACAAAATCAACTCATATAAACTTTACCAACAAAACGATTATTAATGTTCCAATTTTTATTAACAGTATATCTGTACCTTACACCAATACTGCCAAATACCTCAAAATGACTTTAGATGCCAAGCTAAAGTGGAAAGAGCACATTAAAAAGAAAAGAGAAGAACTTAAAACCTAGAATATAAACAAAATTTATTAGTTATAATGCTAAACAACCAAGTACATGAAACCCGTTTGGACTTTTGGCATCCAACTGTTGGGTTGTACTTATAAAACAAGTGCTGAAACCATCCAAAAATTCCAAAACAAAGTCCTTCGTGGAATAAGTATCAAAACTTTCGAAAAGTTTCAAAATTTTTTTAAAAATTCAAAAATTAAATTGTTTTGTAAAACATAATTTTTGATTTTTAAAAAAAGTTTAAAATTTTTTTTTTTAAAACTTAATAATTCAAAAAACGACTTGATCTAACTTGGAATCTAGCAGTTTTAAGATTATCTACCAGATTTTGAATAAAAAATTTTCGTAGGATCAAAAACAACCATACCTCATCTACCATATTTTTAGAAAAAGTTGTATCCATCGATATTTAAGTATTATTATTTATTGAACCGATTTTAATACTTTACATAAGAGCTTCTAATAAGTTTTAATTATATTGCATACCTATCAATATTTAAAAAAAAATTAATTTTGAATTTAAAAAAAAAATTTTTAATTAGTTTTTGTTGCTTAAAAATTGCGTACAAATTTTTTTCAAAATTTTATATACCTAGGTATAAAAATTATCAGCATATAAATTTAAAAAAAATTAAATTTTGAATTAAAAAAAATTTTAATTAGTTTTTGTTACTAAAAAAATGCGTACCAGTTTTTTTTCTTAAAAATGTTTACAAAATTTTTGATATTTACAAAATTATCAGCATGATAAAATTGAACTTTGAATAAAAAAAAAATGATAAACAAAAAAACGAATTTTAAATTAATCCCTTATTAACATGAAGATTTCCACCTGTAAAAAAAACTTTTTTTAATACCTACATGTGTTCAACTTATCTTCATCTATCTTGATATTTTATTATTATTTAAACATAAAATTTATATTAATATATATTATTTATATATATATATTTATATATCTATACATAATTTATAACGTAGTAATAGAGAGGTATAGGCCTATCGGGGAACCTCAAAAAAAAAAACGCATCTAGTATTTTACCCCACTGGGTGATGTGGAAAAAAATACAAAAAGGTAAGTCATAATATACCTAGCTGAAAATCTATTTTGCGAATAATAAAATTTTCCTTATAGGTACCTATGTACCTAACGACTTGACTATAAGTTAGGTAGGTACCTATAAGGCATATTTTTATTTTTATTCCAAAAAAAAAATGATACAAAATGAAAGAATTTAATTTTAAATTTTTATTAAAAAATATACATTTTTGATTTTTTTTATAATATTTTTACCAAAAGTTGCAATAAAATGTGACGTTTTTGAAAAACTAAATTATTTTATTACAATACCTACCAATATAGAACAAAACAACCAAATTTCGCAACATTGCCATTCCCATATGACATAATATAGATTATACCTACCTAGATAGTGAAAAAAGGCAACAACGAAAAAAAAGAACAAAATACCTACCTACCTACCAACGAAAACAAATTCGACCCATATAATCCAATACAAGATTACCTACGCCATTTGATTTTCTTACTTCTTTTTGTGACGTCATTTGAGAAGAAAAAATTTTCCAGCCGAGGATCTTTCGTGCGAGAATAATAATAATTTGTTAAACAAATTCTCATTTTATTTTTGAAAAACATAAAATGTAAGTTTTTTGAACAAATTATTATTATTCTCACACGAAAGATCCTCGGCTAGAAAATTTTGTCTTCTCAAATGACGTCACAAAAAGAGGACAGAAAATCATTCAAATGGCGTAGGTAATCTTGTATTCTTTAATTTATGCATAGGTATACCGTATAATACATATAAAATTGTCATAGCTATATTTTTATATGTATATACCGTTTTCACAGCATGGACATGAGTTTTTTGTTGTCGTTGTCATGACGATAACTTCTTTAGCTATCTCCCTTATTCCCCCTATTGTTGTCAGAATCACAATAATACAACCCTCTCCTTCTATTTTTTGCTTTTCCTTTTAGTATTTTCTTCCACTTTAACTCTCCATTGTCAAGTTTTACGATTCAAGCGCCACGTAGTGTCCACACATAAAGATAAAATTTTCAACCTCAGGATAGTACTATAGGTTTTATATACAAAGTAGATATTTCAAACAGCCCTTCGCAAACGAGTCCGCTTTGGATCCGCGCACGTAGTAAACAACGTATGGATGACTCCGTATACGGATCTATACAAACTGCGTTTGTGGGCTCAAATTAGTATGTAAATTAGAATCACCACGGAACGGACTCATTTTGTGCACGTATTGTGAGAGAGAGAGCTTCCCATTTCACCATACTCAGCGAGAACCGAAACCAAATGGAATCCAGAACGGATCCAAAAAAATGAACGAACGATACAGGAGTTTTGTAGTTGAAGAATTATGCAATTTATTTTCTTCTATCGTTTGTATATAAATGAAACATCACGATTTATTTTGTATTTAATAATTAAATAATCAACTTTTGATTTTAAAATGATTTTCTTTCAGTAGGGATTTTTATTAAACTGTTGCGCTGGGCACGAACGTGAACACATTGAAAAAAGTTAATTGTTTTTGTTGTCTTCTCCTTTGTTTTCAGTCCATAAAAAAAAACTCACCATTAGGGTATTGCATACATTCTCTCTTTCTCAGTAAAAAAAAGTTCTCTCGATGTTCGTTCTTTTTTTGCATGCATATACAAAAAATGTGCTAATGTGTGTATGACACTCCGTTTTGAAATGATCCAAGAAAGACCGAAAAAGCACTGATCTCTATATACACTGGATAGTGTATTCATACAAAATTTTTGAGACAAAAATATAGTCGTGGCCGGTACCCTCATAAAACAGTATAACAGCGGCGCCAGCGGAATGGACGCTACTGGACCTGCATTTTCTTATATTTTTTTCAATATTTAGAGCCGCAATGTTTGTTGACATCAACTGATATCAAATAAATGCTCAATTTCGGCAAATATCTTCAATCACCTTCTTCGTTTGTATAGAGCAAGATATGAGGTCGTGGCCGGTACCCTTTAAAAAACTTTTCTCACAAAAACTGTTATACACTATGTTGCGGCCACCGTGCCCGAGTCAAAAAGAGCTGAAAATAATTGAAAAGATGTAATAAATGAATTAAAATAAAATAATAATAAACCATACTTACCATTCTCGATGTCGTTCTTGTTGTTGGTGCTGTTGAAGTTGAATGATTAGTGTTGAGTGTTGACTATTATGGGATAAAAGTCTATGGTTCATGACAAAGAATATTCATAATAGATAAACAACATTTCAACCAAAAGGGGTTGAGAGTTGAGACCAAATAATATACCTCTCTCTCTTTTCTCTCTTTCTGTTTTTTTGTTTGACTGGCATTTCGTCAATAAATTCATGTAGGTAAATGTTTTCGGTCACTGTGATTGTCAAAAATTAATGAAGATACGTCGAATATGGAAAATATAACTCGATACCTTAAAATGTCAAGGTATAGGATTGGCGCAACCGAAATGGAAAAAAAATTTAATAAAGAAAGTTAATCGAACCGAAATTTTTGGTAACAGAATTAGGGTTTGAGTCTATTAGACGTTTACGAATGATTTTTGAGTATGATTTTTAAATTAGGTACACATTAATAAAATATTAGGGTTAGGAGTTTTGTCAAAATCGTGTCGTGCAACTCTTGGCCCGTGTTCACGTGTAGACGCAGGATAAGCCAATTTTATTACGCCATCTGTTAGCGGCTGGAATAATGAGGTCCTAATTAGGTAAGATGGCTGAGGCGATGTTTTCTTGAAGATTGAGTTGGAAACGGTGGCGAAATGGGTGAGGCGAATACTACCACACTGAAACCTTTAAAAAGAAAAAAATAGACTAGCGGGTATGTTGGATCGTACGATGCTAACTGTGTGGGAGGAGAACATATTGTTCCGAAATAAAAGTGGCTTGTTCGTAAACGGTGGCTAGGAATAAATGTCAAGTCAAATAACTCGAACAATCTGTTTCTTTGAGTGATCACGAGCGGCCGTCTAAAGCTCGGTTGACATTTGTGCCAATTTGTGCGTGATTTTTTTTTTAAGTAAATTAATTCAATTGCAGTGTTTAGAAAAAGTAAGAAATCAATTAATAATGATTTTTATTTGAAATTGCTTTTATTAGAAGACATTGGTAATAATATTAACATTTTTTTTTGAAGAAACTTAAAATAGTGAATTAAAACCACTCAAAGGAATTATTTAAAATACATTTTTTGTTGGACAAAACAAGGTGAGGTTTTAAAGACTGATTTTATTAAGAAACTAAGTGCTAAAGGTATTAAATTTTATACAGGTTAATAAAGATACCACGTTATCCAAAGTATTGGCGGTTCCAGCTTGCCAGCAGAGCGCTGGGCCGCCACATCATTTAATTATTTGTTCTTGTGTCACTGGTGTTTGTGAACTTTGTGCATGCAGCAACTTTTTGGGAACTGCCATATATCCCATTGCGGAGCGAGTTTTTTTGTTGGAACAAATCAGATCTTGGTGATGAATTTTGGAGCTGGGCGTCCATAAAGACTCCATAATTTTTCGTCCAGTCATCATATCTGTCCATTTTGAACCGTTATATTACCGGAAACAATCCCGTTCTTTGGTTCCTTTGTGCTGCACCTGGAAACTATTGTTGGAATCCGGCATTAAAGGATAAAACCAGGTTTGGCCGAACATTTCACATCCAGAACACCCCAGAGTATGGTGTACCAGGTTAGAAGTTAAAAGAAGCCTAAAGAGCAAACAAGTTCATTTTTACTGAAATTTTAAATATTAGTGGGGGCTTTCACCAATTTGGCAATGTATGAAATTGGAAAGTAAAGACCCGTATATTTATTAAAACAATTACCATTAAAATCCGATAGACAAGTTAAGACTGGATCTGTTATTATTCCTTTCTTTTTCGGATTATCATTTGTTCCTGTTCGTCGTTTATAACCATTAATCAAAAAAAAATCTAAGAAAAAAAGAGAAAAAAAACGAGACGTTGAAGATTTTTATTATTTATTAAAATTTTGCTTTATTCTTTAACTAAATTATTTATTTATATTTTTAGAATTATAATTAGTAGTAATAGTGATATTTATTTGATATTTATTTTCTTAATTTCTAGCGGTAACTTAAAAGTGTAAGTGAACGTTTGATTTTCAAGGTCTGTCACATAGGATTACTCCTTTTTTTTTTGTAAATTCTTTTTCGGTTACCTTGTCCACCTCCATAGAGCTCTTAGAAGGTAGGGTGTATTTTATTTTCCAGGTAGACCTGCGCTTTTGAAAAATTACTGTCGAGTTTTGATGATAGTCCTTTTGAGAAACGATTTCGTTCACGTTTTGTTTTGTTGTTTCTTTTGTTTTCAGCTGTTTGTAAAGATTGTAACAAAAAACCATTATTTAGTTTAATCTTTTTTTTTCAAAACAATCTCTATTCCTGTTAAATCAAATTCAATTAATTCAAAACTTACATTAAAAGCCTATATGTTATGTTTTATATAATAAAAGTTCTGAAACGTCTCAATTGTGGATGAAATCTTCCTGTTTTATTGATTTTTGCAAAGAAATCATGTTTTGCTGAGGTGTTATTTTCAGGGGTGTGGAAAGTGACAAAATTCTCGAGGTGAAGATGGTATGAGTCGAACGTGAGCATCTCCCATATAGGGGGAATCCAAACATTGCCACCGGATTCCCAGGTTGGGTGGGTTTGGCAACACTGCGTCAACACCAGCAGTGCCCTGAAGTGGTGATAGTCCGTCCGCCGTCGATATCTTTGATTTTTTTTCTTAGGCCTGATTTGTGTTTTTGTTGCAGGTGAGGTTAAGTATCGGGGGCAAGATCCCCCCCATTCCGGCGAGTTCAGCTGAGCACCGCTAGCAGGCTGTGTCCCCCGGAACTTAGCGCTCAAACCCTTTTCCAATCCAATCCTTTCCAAATTTCCTAACCTTTCCTTATTTTTCCTACCCTACCGTCTTACCGACTATCCTCGATTCCTCTTGCCTCGCAACAAGATGGCGCCCAACGTCTTGGCTTTTAGCTAAGATTTTTGTTTGTAGTCTTCGTTTTTGTGAGTTGAACCAAACTTACTGTGGGTTTTCAAACTCGTAAGTCTTTATCAAGAAGGTCTCGGACGAACTTAGATAAATTGCGACGAGATTTTGAAAATCCACAGTGACTGCAGTTAGTGAGTGTTTTCTTTCTTCTTTTACTGAACTTTCTGCAGGTTTTCGGAGTCGTATGTCTTCACCAAGAAAGTCACTGACATACTTAGGTGAATAGCGACGATCTCTGAAAATTTGCAGCGGGAACAGCTACTTTTCCTAAGTCATGTTTTCCTTTGTATTCCTAATCCCAAATTTCAACTTTTCTTTCTCAAATTTCAGTTCCTTTCCACTTATGTTTTGTCTTAATAGATTTCGATTTGGACACAGTGACCGTGTTTGACGGATCGTCGAATATCGCAGCACTGTGACAACTGTACTTCTTTTTTCTAACTTTCTTTTTTTTGAGTTTCGTAGCTCAATTTTTGTGTTCCATTTCCTTTGCCGTTTCAAGTCTTCTAACAAAGTCCTAAGAGACTGATTAGAATTGCGGAAACGGTGAGGAAAACTAATTTTTGTCTTTTTGTGAATTTTTTCTACTTTTGTGTTTCCTTCCTACCTCACCACTTCAGGGATTTTAATTCTGTCCGTCTGCAGTCTAGTTTTTGAAAGATGCCATTAGTAAGTTCATACCATGTCGAAAAGAAACCACCTCAGACGTTACCTGAAACACCCCGAATCCATATGAAGAAACCAAAAACAAATTAACTATTTTTTTTTTCAAATTCAAAACTTCGAAAGCAATTTACCAAGTGAAAACACCATTCTGTTATAAAATAAAAAAAAAAAAAAAACATTCTTTTTGTTTGCTATATGCGAAAACTTTTTGTTTATTAGCAATTGAAAGCTTTTGTTTGATATTTACATATCTAAAAACTATATTCTTAAAAGTATACTTAAAACTATATTTAAAACTATACTTAAAACTATACTTAAAACTACTCTTAATCTACTCTTATATTAAACTATTATTACTTTTCCTATTTCAAATTACTTTATTTCGAAAAGAAAAATACTTCCTTTTAGAAAACAAGAGTTAAGATAGTTCAAATTTCATAAATTTACTACATTAAGCACTTTTTGTTTCCTAGAAAAGAATCAGTTTTTTAAGAAAACTCACCGTTTTTTTGTTGTATTAGTTTTTTCTAAAGTTCTTCTTTTTCGTTGATTATTTGTTAATTTTTCAAAACTTAAAGATGTATCCCGCTGGTAGAGATGAAGATGATCGCATCAATAGGCTCATCAGAGATTCTGAAATAGATGAAAATGTTAGATTGACTAGGTCAGTAAGTCAAAATTTAGATGTTACCGAGAGACGTCGAGTAATGTATTCTCCGCTCACTACAGATAGACATATCCGCTCTACATCCAATATACCCGCTGTTAGTTCTAGCAGGCCAAATGAAGATCCTCAGGCTTTCAGTACGATAGATTCCGTTTCTACTCCCTCGTTTAGTAACCTCAGTGGTTTGGGAGCAGAATCTTTACCTCCCCCACACGGAAGTTCCGGTTTGTTGAACCAGACAGTTATGCCTAACACTGGAAAGGTACAAGTACAACCCCCTCGGTCAACCAGTGTTAATCCAAGTAACGGGGGCGGGTATAGGGATATCTTAGATAGCCTTTCTCAAATGCCATCTGCAACAAAAAGGAAAGATAAAAGTATAATTCCTGAAGATTTCAAGGCGTATGTAAATTTAGCTATTGTGGATGCTTTTTCTACTTACAAACAAAAAGTACATAATGAAGTATCGAAAACTCTCAAGGATGAGATTCAAAATCAACTGGGTGGATTCCTCAGAGATTTGAATTTGAGTCAACCTTCTCCACCAGTAGTCAATCAAGTACTAAAACCATCTGACAGTCAGTATAATTTTCCGCCACCCATCGTTCCACCACCTCAACAGCTTCCTCGGTCGGAGCCGAATAGGAGTGCTTTTGTTCCTCATGAACCACAGCGCAGAAGAACACAAGAACCGTTCAGACGGAATCAAGAAAGAAATTTCCAAACTGACGGATACCAAGATGCTAATTTTGGATCTGCAAGAAATAATAATTGTACAATTCCGTTAAACCAACAAAATCCATACACTTACCCACCTATGTATCCAAATCATTTTTCACCTTCTGGATTTAAAGCTCCGATTAAGATAAATAAATGGGGTTTAAAATTCGAAGGTCAGCCAGCGACCTTAACGGTTGAAGACTTCGTTTTTCGTCTCGAGACATTACAGAGTCAGTACCAGTGTCCATGGGCAGAAATTTTGCGTGATTTCCACCTTTTGCTGTCTGGAAATGCCCACGACTGGTTCTGGCAATTTCAGAGAAGCAATTACAGGCCTGACTGGCCCACTCTTCGAGAAGCTCTAATGCGCCAATTCAAAAATAATCGGTCCGATTATGATATAATGCGCGAGATAATGGACCGAAAGCAGGGTTTCTCGGAGAACATAGATGATTTCTTGGCAGCCGTAAACCGAATCAAGTCCCAAATGCGAATTCCAATTCCTGAAGTTGAATTAGTCCGGATTTTAAAGAAGAGTCTGAACGACAGGTTTCTTAATTTAATATATCCGATGCCAATTTACTCTTTGGATCAGCTAAGGAACGCTTGTAAAGATGTAGAATCCGCTTTTCCAAGGAAAGAAAAAGACTTTCCAAAATTTTCAAGACCGCCAGTCAAACATATGGCTAATGAAATTGGCTATGATGACGCGTACCAATACCCAGACGAACACCTCGCAGCCTACCAGTTTGGTGCGGCTCGTCAAAAACTTCCTCCACGTAAATATACAGATACGTCGAATTTCGTTTGCTGGAACTGCAAAACACAGGGTCATTCGTATTTTGAGTGTGAGGCGGACGTTCGCAATCTGTTTTGCTTCAAGTGTGGACTTGAAGGTGTGAAAACCCCACATTGTACCAGATGTAACCCGGGAAACCGATCGGGGGACACGAAGACACCGGGGGAATCGCGTCCGACTCCGAATCAGAACCCGAAGTAGATTCAAAATCTGAAGTCACTTCTGAAAAGAAAATATTTAAACGTCCTCTTAAAGAAGAGGACCAAAAACAAATTGTAATCCTGAAAAGAGAAATAGTTCAAAATCCAAATAAAGACGAAAACATAAAACAAAACATATTCCAGATAAAACCCTTACATACTAGAATTTTAGAATATAATCAAGCAGAATTTTTAACAGCGCAATTTATAAACCTTCCAAAAAAATACTTAAAGCTAGAAGTAGATACCAGACCCGAAAAGACACTAGAAAGCCAATTTCTTCTACTATAGTAGATTTAGCCTCAGATCCTAGACCTTATGCCAAAATTAATTTGAATGGTAAAGAAGTTCTAGGTTTGCTTGATAGCGGGGCCAGTGTAAGCATTCTAGGAAAAAACTGCTTACAGCTGGTCAAGGAACTAGAACTTCCAATAGTTACTTATCGGTCGGGTGTTAAAACTGCGGACGGAAAAAGTCAATCGATAGTGGGAAAAGTAGGAGCTAAAGTGAGATATAAGAACCGTGAAGAAATACTTATATTCTTTTTAGTACCAAACTTAGACCAGGAGATCTACCTCGGGGTAGACTTCTGGAAAACTTTCAAATTGGCACCGAACATTATAAGTTCAATTTCGTCAACTGAAGATCCGGATACCTCGAACGCTCATCAGTTGAGTGTTGATCAGCAGGCCAGATTGGATGCAGTCAGGGAGAGATTTCTTTGTTTCGACCGGGATGGTCTTGGAAAGACGGCGCTTATGGAGCACGTCATTGATACGGGAGATGCGCTCCCTGTGAAGCAGCGTCACTACCCTGTCTCTCCAGCGGTACAAGCTATATTGTACGAGGAGTTAGATCGGATGTTGAGCCTCGGCGTTATCGAGGAGAGCGAAAGTCCTTGGTGCTCACCAGTAGTGCTCTTGCGGAAACCAGGCAAAAATCGACTTTGCCTGGATTCTCGCAAGGTGAATGCACTGACCAAGAAGAACGCGAATCCTCTCCCGCATATCGAGGGGCTCATCAGCCGTCTACCCGATACGTACTTTATTAGCAGTATTGATTTAAAGGAAGCCTTCTGGCAGATTCCTCTGGAGAGGCAGAGTAGGGAAAAGACTGCCTTCGCTGTGCCAGGAAGACCCTTGTACCAGTTCACTGTCATGCCCTTTGGGTTGTGCAATGCAGCCCAAAGGTTGTGTCAGTTGATGGACAAGGTGATTCCTGCACGACTCAGGGATCGCGTCTTCGTGGATTTCGAGACGCATATCACTCTGTTGAAAGAAGTAGCCGACTGCTTACGCAGGGCGAATCTCACCATCAACATGAAGAAATCCAAATTTTGCTTCAAAGAGCTAAAATACTTGGGCTTCATAGTTGGTGGTGGGAAGCTTAAAACCGATCCTGCTAAGGTGGAGGCCATTGTGGACTTTCCGGTCCCCAAAACCCCAAGGCAGGTTCGGCGGTTGCTTGGTTAAGCAGGGTGGTATCGGAAGTTTATCAAAGATTTTTCTTCCCTGACAGCACCCTTGACGGACCTGTTGAAAAAGCGGAACGAAAAGTTCAAAATGACTGATGAGGCGCTGAGAGCGTTCGAGGATTTGAAGCGGACGTTAACCACGGCACCGGTTCTTTCGCATCCCGATTTTTCAAAGCGCTTTTACATTCAATGCGATGCTTCGGATGCGGGAATCGGTGCAGTGCTGTTCCAGAAAAACGCGGAGGACGAAGAGGTACCAATTTCATTCTTCTCACAGAAGTTTAATAAAAGTCAGCGAAACTACAGTGTGACCGAGAGGGAGTGTATGGCTGCAGTGATGGCTATACAAAAGTTCAGGCCGTATGTCGAGGGCATGGACTTCACAGTTATAACAGATCACTCCAGTCTCCGCTGGCTAATGAGCATGAAAGATCTCAGTGGTAAATTAGCCAGGTGGAGTTTGCTGTTGCAGTCATATGCCTTCGACATACAGCATCGAAAGGGCAGTTTAAACGTTGTACCGGACACTCTTTCTCGGGTACACGTAGATTCGCTGGCCATAGAAGAAGTAGCCCCTCTCATCGACTTAGAGTCACCAGAATTTCTATCGGATGAATACGTGAGTCTGATAAAAACCATTAAAGATCACTCTGATGAACTTCCCGATCTTAAAATCGAAGACGAGTTCGTATATAAACGCGCGTTTAGAAATGCTGGTGATGAGCCAATGCAAGAACATACGTGGCTTTTGTGGGTTCCGTCAGGTCTTACCGAAGACATTATTAAAAAGGCCCACAATCCCCCTAACGTAGCTCACGGAGGGATTGCTAAAACCCTACACCGAATCCGACAAAATTTTCACTGGCCGAATATGACAGTACAGGTACGCGAGTATGTCACTAATTGTTCTGTGTGTAAGGAGTGTAAAGCGTCCAATCAAGTCTCACGTCCACCTATCGTCCACTCTTATTGTTCCGATCGTCCGTTTGAAAAACTGTATATCGATTTCCTGGGCCCTTATCCCAGATCGAAAACAGGAAATGCATTCGTTTTTGTTGTGTTAGACCATATGTCCAAGTTTGTCTTTTTAAAAGCTATGAAAAATGCGAACACTTTAAATGTGATAAAATTCCTACAACAAGAAGTTTTTAGCATGTTCGGCGTGCCCCGAATAATTCATTCCGACAATGGGAAACAGTTTCTCGCAAAAGAATTCCAAAACGTATTGGAAAAGTACGGAATTAAACATTTTAGGACAGCGAACTATGCACCCCAATCGAACGCTTCAGAAAGAGTCAACCGCACGTTGTTAGCTGCAATCCGCTCTTATCTAAAGACCGATCAACGAGATTGGGATTACCATCTGAATGACATTGCGTGTGCCTTAAGAAGTGCAGTTCATTCCTCTACTGGTGTATCGCCATACTTCGCTTTGTTCGGTACGAACATGATAATGCACGGTAGCAGCTATGAACTGGCACAAAAGTTAAACGCGGTTGAAGACAGCGAGTTATTGATTCTACCTCGACGCGATCGATTGGAGTGCATCCGCAAAAGAATCCGAGAAAATATTTTGAAAGCTAACGAAAAGTCCGCAAAAACTTATAACACCCGCACACGAAACGTTAGGTACCTGCCAGGACAGGAAGTCTATAGAAGGAATTTTATTTTGAGTGACTCGTCCAAAAACCTATCCGCAAAACTTTGTCCTAAATATGTGAAATGTCGAGTAATCAAACAAGTAGGAAGACAAATGTACGAGCTTGAGAATTTATCTGGCAAGAAAATTGGCATATTTCACGCCAAAGATATAAAACAGTAACGCGAAAACACTTCCACCGAAAACCATTAAACGTAAATGAGAAAGTTTTAAAAAAATAAAAAAAAAAATAACACGCCTTTCATTGAAAACCAAAAATCACCCTGTATAGTCAATAGAGTTTTTTAGTTCTAGTACCGAAAAACATTCTTGGTTTAATAAACAACCTTCTCGTTAAGACTTAAGACATTCCAAATTCCTCGTTTCAAACAAACCGAAAAACACTGCACTTTTAATCACACAGTACCTGACTCAAGAAGTCCAGTAAATTGTTCTACAACCGAATAATTTATAACGTTATGTTATGTCACTGTTAAGTCGAGAAATAAAAAATCCATCGGATTTCATAATCCAAAATAAACCTCACCAAATTGTCAATTCACAATTCCAAAAAAAAAAAAAACAAAATAGAAAAACACACGAATATATTTCGCACACAGTACCTGAGTTTATTTCACTTTCTGTTATTCATTGCATGCATGTCTTTATTTATTTATTTATTTTTAATTTAAGTTAAACTATAAGGATGCTTAGTTATATATACTATTTTATACTCCTGCATCTCATCGGGTTAGACAAATTCGAAACCAACTGTGATAAAGGCCATGCTGTGATATTTAATTTGTAAGAAAGACTCGAAACAATCTGTGATAAAGCCCAGCTGTGATATTTAATTTGTGTTAATTTATTTATTTTGTTTTGTCTACTTTACATATTTATACTAATATAACTCTTATTTACCTTGAAGGTCAAAGGCTGTTGGTCCTTCTTAAGATAAGCAGTCCTTGCTGAGGTTAAGGGCTTCAGGCAATCTCATCTTTCAGGTCACTGACCTCTGCCTATATTCACTTTCCCTCCGACCGTGCCTTAGCTTCTAATTAATTACCTAATTAAACAAAAAAATAGAACGAAATGAATAAACATAACAAATCAAATATAAATATATACCTATGTAGGTATATCAATAAATTTGTACCAAGAAGAAAAAAAAAGACATTGTTTGGAAGCTATTGGTCAGTGGGTACTACGCTCTCCACCGCGACATTACTCGGTCGAAAATTGAACGGGCGTACACACAATTGTCTTCACAGTATTTGACGCAAAAAAAACTAATATTTGCTAAGAAATCCTGTTCACATTTGCGAAGTTACTTAATTCGCAATTTTTCCTTAAATAGCTTCATCGATGAGAAACGTTCCATGCTGAGACTGTGAAGGTAATCTGAAAGAAAAAAGAATATATCAACAAACCAATAGGTACTGAAGCGGAAGGAAAAAGATAATACATTTTCTACTTACCGATACTTTATTAAAATAGGCCATGTTGTTTCAATTTTTGCCCGGCTTTCGTGGCGTGGGTTGACTCCCCACGTCCCTACCACGACCCTTAGCAAGAGGAATCTAAGCGCGGCGTCCTTTTTTTTTTTGTTGTTCGTTTTTTTTGGAATTTATCCAATAAACGGACAACATTTGTTGCGGCCACCGTGCCCGAGTCAAAAAGAGCTGAAAATAATTGAAAAGATGTAATAAATGAATTAAAATAAAATAATAATAAACCATACTTACCATTCTCGATGTCGTTCTTGTTGTTGGTGCTGTTGAAGTTGAATGATTAGTGTTGAGTGTTGACTATTATGGGATAAAAGTCTATGGTTCATGACAAAGAATATTCATAATAGATAAACAACATTTCAACCAAAAGGGGTTGAGAGTTGAGACCAAATAATATACCTCTCTCTCTTTTCTCTCTTTCTGTTTTTTTGTTTGATTGGCATTCGTCAATAAATTCATGTAGGTAAATGTTTTCGGTCACTGTGATTGTCAAAAATTAATGAAGATACGTCGAATATGGAAAATATAACTCGATACCTTAAAATGTCAAGGTATAGGATTGGCGCAACCGAAATGGAAAAAAAATTTAATAAAGAAAGTTAATCGAACCGAAATTTTTGGTAACAGAATTAGGGTTTGCGTCTATTAGACGTTTACGAATGATTTTTGATTATGATTTTTAAATTAGGTACACATTAATAAAATATTAGGGTTAGGAGTTTTGTCAAAATCGTGTCGTGCAACTCTTGGCCCGTGTTCACGTGTAGACGCAGGATTAGCCAATTTTATTACGCCATCTGTTAGCGGCTGGAATAATGAGGTCCTAATTAGGTAAGATGGCTGAGGCGATGTTTTCTTGAAGATTGAGTTGGAAACGGTGGCGAAATGGGTGAGGCGAATACTACCACACTGAAACCTTTAAAAAGAAAAAAATAGACTAGCGGGTATGTTGGATCGTACGATGCTAACTGTGTGGGAGGAGAACATATTGTTCCGAAATAAAAGTGGCGTGTTCGTAAACGGTGGCTAGGAATAAATGTCAAGTCAAATAACTCGAACAATCTGTTTCTTTGAGTGATCACGAGCGGCCGTCTAAATCTCGGTTGACATTTGTGCCAATTTGTGCGTGATTTTTTTTTTAAGTAAATTAATTCAATTGCAGTGTTTAGAAAAAGTAAGAAATCAATTAATAATGATTTTTATTTGAAATTGCTTTTATTAGAAGACATTGTTAATAATATTAACATTTTTTTTTGAAGAAACTTAAAATAGTGAATTAAAACCACTCAAAGGAATTATTTAAAATACATTTTTTGTTGGACAAAACAAGGTGAGGTTTTAAAGACTGATTTTATTAAGAAACTAAGTGCTAAAGGTATTAAATTTTATACAGGTTAATAAAGATACCACGTTATCCAAAGTATTGGCGGTTCCAGCTTGCCAGCAGAGCGCTGGGCCGCCACATCATTTAATTATTTGTTCTTGTGTCACTGGTGTTTGTGAACTTTGTGCATGCAGCAACTTTTTGGGAACTGCCATATATCCCATTGCGGAGCGAGTTTTTTTGTTGGAACAAATCAGATCTTGGTGATGAATTTTGGAGCTGGGCGTCCATAAAGACTCCATAATTTTTCGTCCAGTCATCATATCTGTCCATTTTGAACCGTTATATTACCGGAAACAATCCCGTTCTTTGGTTCCTTTGTGCTGCACCTGGAAACTATTGTTGGAATCCGGCATTAAAGGATAAAACCAGGTTTGGCCGAACATTTCACATCCAGAACACCCCAGAGTATGGTGTACCAGGTTAGAAGTTAAAAGAAGCCTAAAGAGCAAACAAGTTCATTTTTACTGAAATTTTAAATATTAGTGGGGGCTTTCACCAATTTGGCAATGTATGAAATTGGAAAGTAAAGACCCGTATATTTATTAAAACAATTACCATTAAAATCCGATAGACAAGTTAAGACTGGATCTGTTATTATTCCTTTCTTTTTCGGATTATCATTTGTTCCTGTTCGTCGTTTATAACCATTAATCAAAAAAAAATCTAAGAAAAAAAGAGAAAAAAACGAGACGTTGAAGATTTTTATTATTTATTAAAATTTTGCTTTATTCTTTAACTAAATTATTTATTTATATTTTTAGAATTATAATTAGTAGTAATAGTGATATTTATTTGATATTTATTTTCTTAATTTCTAGCGGTAACTTAAAAGTGTAAGTGAACGTTTGATTTTCAAGGTCTGTCACATAGGATTACTCCTTTTTTTTTTGTAAATTCTTTTTCGGTTACCTTGTCCACCTCCATAGAGCTCTTAGAAGGTAGGGTGTATTTTATTTTCCAGGTAGACCTGCGCTTTTGAAAAATTACTGTCGAGTTTTGATGATAGTCCTTTTGAGAAACGATTTCGTTCACGTTTTGTTTTGTTGTTTCTTTTGTTTTCAGCTGTTTGTAAAGATTGTAACAAAAAACCATTATTTAGTTTAATCTTTTTTTTTCAAAACAATCTCTATTCCTGTTAAATCAAATTCAATTAATTCAAAACTTACATTAAAAGCCTATATGTTATGTTTTATATAATAAAAGTTCTGAAACGTCTCAATTGTGGATGAAATCTTCCTGTTTTATTGATTTTTGCAAAGAAATCATGTTTTGCTGAGGTGTTATTTTCAGGGGTGTGGAAAGTGACAAAATTCTCGAGGTGAAGATGGTATGAGTCGAACGTGAGCATCTCCCATATAGGGGGAATCCAAACATTGCCACCGGATTCCCAGGTTGGGTGGGTTTGGCAACACTGCGTCAACACCAGCAGTGCCCTGAAGTGGTGATAGTCCGTCCGCCGTCGATATCTTTGATTTTTTTTCTTAGGCCTGATTTGTGTTTTTGTTGCAGGTGAGGTTAAGTATCGGGGGCAAGATCCCCCCCATTCCGGCGAGTTCAGCTGAGCACCGCTAGCAGGCTGTGTCCCCCGGAACTTAGCGCTCAAACCCTTTTCCAATCCAATCCTTTCCAAATTTCCTAACCTTTCCTTATTTTTCCTACCCTACCGTCTTACCGACTATCCTCGATTCCTCTTGCCTCGCAACAAGATGGCGCCCAACGTCTTGGCTTTTAGCTAAGATTTTTGTTTGTAGTCTTCGTTTTTGTGAGTTGAACCAAACTTACTGTGGGTTTTCAAACTCGTAAGTCTTTATCAAGAAGGTCTCGGACGAACTTAGATAAATTGCGACGAGATTTTGAAAATCCACAGTGACTGCAGTTAGTGAGTGTTTTCTTTCTTCTTTTACTGAACTTTCTGCAGGTTTTCGGAGTCGTATGTCTTCACCAAGAAAGTCACTGACATACTTAGGTGAATAGCGACGATCTCTGAAAATTTGCAGCGGGAACAGCTACTTTTCCTAAGTCATGTTTTCCTTTGTATTCCTAATCCCAAATTTCAACTTTTCTTTCTCAAATTTCAGTTCCTTTCCACTTATGTTTTGTCTTAATAGATTTCGATTTGGACACAGTGACCGTGTTTGACGGATCGTCGAATATCGCAGCACTGTGACAACTGTACTTCTTTTTTCTAACTTTCTTTTTTTTGAGTTTCGTAGCTCAATTTTTGTGTTCCATTTCCTTTGCCGTTTCAAGTCTTCTAACAAAGTCCTAAGAGACTGATTAGAATTGCGGAAACGGTGAGGAAAACTAATTTTTGTCTTTTTGTGAATTTTTTCTACTTTTGTGTTTCCTTCCTACCTCACCACTTCAGGGATTTTAATTCTGTCCGTCTGCAGTCTAGTTTTTGAAAGATGCCATTAGTAAGTTCATACCATGTCGAAAAGAAACCACCTCAGACGTTACCTGAAACACCCCGAATCCATATGAAGAAACCAAAAACAAATTAACTATTTTTTTTTTCAAATTCAAAACTTCGAAAGCAATTTACCAAGTGAAAACACCATTCTGTTATAAAATAAAAAAAAAAAAAAAACATTCTTTTTGTTTGCTATATGCGAAAACTTTTTGTTTATTAGCAATTGAAAGCTTTTGTTTGATATTTACATATCTAAAAACTATATTCTTAAAAGTATACTTAAAACTATATTTAAAACTATACTTAAAACTATACTTAAAACTACTCTTAATCTACTCTTATATTAAACTATTATTACTTTTCCTATTTCAAATTACTTTATTTCGAAAAGAAAAATACTTCCTTTTAGAAAACAAGAGTTAAGATAGTTCAAATTTCATAAATTTACTACATTAAGCACTTTTTGTTTCCTAGAAAAGAATCAGTTTTTTAAGAAAACTCACCGTTTTTTTGTTGTATTAGTTTTTTCTAAAGTTCTTCTTTTTCGTTGATTATTTGTTAATTTTTCAAAACTTAAAGATGTATCCCGCTGGTAGAGATGAAGATGATCGCATCAATAGGCTCATCAGAGATTCTGAAATAGATGAAAATGTTAGATTGACTAGGTCAGTAAGTCAAAATTTAGATGTTACCGAGAGACGTCGAGTAATGTATTCTCCGCTCACTACAGATAGACATATCCGCTCTACATCCAATATACCCGCTGTTAGTTCTAGCAGGCCAAATGAAGATCCTCAGGCTTTCAGTACGATAGATTCCGTTTCTACTCCCTCGTTTAGTAACCTCAGTGGTTTGGGAGCAGAATCTTTACCTCCCCCACACGGAAGTTCCGGTTTGTTGAACCAGACAGTTATGCCTAACACTGGAAAGGTACAAGTACAACCCCTCGGTCAACCAGTGTTAATCCAAGTAACGGGGGCGGGTATAGGGATATCTTAGATAGCCTTTCTCAAATGCCATCTGCAACAAAAAGGAAAGATAAAAGTATAATTCCTGAAGATTTCAAGGCGTATGTAAATTTAGCTATTGTGGATGCTTTTTCTACTTACAAACAAAAAGTACATAATGAAGTATCGAAAACTCTCAAGGATGAGATTCAAAATCAACTGGGTGGATTCCTCAGAGATTTGAATTTGAGTCAACCTTCTCCACCAGTAGTCAATCAAGTACTAAAACCATCTGACAGTCAGTATAATTTTCCGCCACCCATCGTTCCACCACCTCAACAGCTTCCTCGGTCGGAGCCGAATAGGAGTGCTTTTGTTCCTCATGAACCACAGCGCAGAAGAACACAAGAACCGTTCAGACGGAATCAAGAAAGAAATTTCCAAACTGACGGATACCAAGATGCTAATTTTGGATCTGCAAGAAATAATAATTGTACAATTCCGTTAAACCAACAAAATCCATACACTTACCCACCTATGTATCCAAATCATTTTTCACCTTCTGGATTTAAAGCTCCGATTAAGATAAATAAATGGGGTTTAAAATTCGAAGGTCAGCCAGCGACCTTAACGGTTGAAGACTTCGTTTTTCGTCTCGAGACATTACAGAGTCAGTACCAGTGTCCATGGGCAGAAATTTTGCGTGATTTCCACCTTTTGCTGTCTGGAAATGCCCACGACTGGTTCTGGCAATTTCAGAGAAGCAATTACAGGCCTGACTGGCCCACTCTTCGAGAAGCTCTAATGCGCCAATTCAAAAATAATCGGTCCGATTATGATATAATGCGCGAGATAATGGACCGAAAGCAGGGTTTCTCGGAGAACATAGATGATTTCTTGGCAGCCGTAAACCGAATCAAGTCCCAAATGCGAATTCCAATTCCTGAAGTTGAATTAGTCCGGATTTTAAAGAAGAGTCTGAACGACAGGTTTCTTAATTTAATATATCCGATGCCAATTTACTCTTTGGATCAGCTAAGGAACGCTTGTAAAGATGTAGAATCCGCTTTTCCAAGGAAAGAAAAAGACTTTCCAAAATTTTCAAGACCGCCAGTCAAACATATGGCTAATGAAATTGGCTATGATGACGCGTACCAATACCCAGACGAACACCTCGCAGCCTACCAGTTTGGTGCGGCTCGTCAAAAACTTCCTCCACGTAAATATACAGATACGTCGAATTTCGTTTGCTGGAACTGCAAAACACAGGGTCATTCGTATTTTGAGTGTGAGGCGGACGTTCGCAATCTGTTTTGCTTCAAGTGTGGACTTGAAGGTGTGAAAACCCCACATTGTACCAGATGTAACCCGGGAAACCGATCGGGGGACACGAAGACACCGGGGGAATCGCGTCCGACTCCGAATCAGAACCCGAAGTAGATTCAAAATCTGAAGTCACTTCTGAAAAGAAAATATTTAAACGTCCTCTTAAAGAAGAGGACCAAAAACAAATTGTAATCCTGAAAAGAGAAATAGTTCAAAATCCAAATAAAGACGAAAACATAAAACAAAACATATTCCAGATAAAACCCTTACATACTAGAATTTTAGAATATAATCAAGCACGTAGTAGAATTTTTAACAGCGCAATTTATAAACCTTCCAAAAAAATACTTAAAGCTAGAAGTAGATACCAGACCCGAAAAGACACTAGAAAGCCAATTTCTTCTACTATAGTAGATTTAGCCTCAGATCCTAGACCTTATGCCAAAATTAATTTGAATGGTAAAGAAGTTCTAGGTTTGCTTGATAGCGGGGCCAGTGTAAGCATTCTAGGAAAAAACTGCTTACAGCTGGTCAAGGAACTAGAACTTCCAATAGTTACTTATCGGTCGGGTGTTAAAACTGCGGACGGAAAAAGTCAATCGATAGTGGGAAAAGTAGGAGCTAAAGTGAGATATAAGAACCGTGAAGAAATACTTATATTCTTTTTAGTACCAAACTTAGACCAGGAGATCTACCTCGGGGTAGACTTCTGGAAAACTTTCAAATTGGCACCGAACATTATAAGTTCAATTTCGTCAACTGAAGATCCGGATACCTCGAACGCTCATCAGTTGAGTGTTGATCAGCAGGCCAGATTGGATGCAGTCAGGGAGAGATTTCTTTGTTTCGACCGGGATGGTCTTGGAAAGACGGCGCTTATGGAGCACGTCATTGATACGGGAGATGCGCTCCCTGTGAAGCAGCGTCACTACCCTGTCTCTCCAGCGGTACAAGCTATATTGTACGAGGAGTTAGATCGGATGTTGAGCCTCGGCGTTATCGAGGAGAGCGAAAGTCCTTGGTGCTCACCAGTAGTGCTCTTGCGGAAACCAGGCAAAAATCGACTTTGCCTGGATTCTCGCAAGGTGAATGCACTGACCAAGAAGAACGCGAATCCTCTCCCGCATATCGAGGGGCTCATCAGCCGTCTACCCGATACGTACTTTATTAGCAGTATTGATTTAAAGGAAGCCTTCTGGCAGATTCCTCTGGAGAGGCAGAGTAGGGAAAAGACTGCCTTCGCTGTGCCAGGAAGACCCTTGTACCAGTTCACTGTCATGCCCTTTGGGTTGTGCAATGCAGCCCAAAGGTTGTGTCAGTTGATGGACAAGGTGATTCCTGCACGACTCAGGGATCGCGTCTTCGTATATCTGGACGATCTGCTTATCATGGCGCCGGATTTCGAGACGCATATCACTCTGTTGAAAGAAGTAGCCGACTGCTTACGCAGGGCGAATCTCACCATCAACATGAAGAAATCCAAATTTTGCTTCAAAGAGCTAAAATACTTGGGCTTCATAGTTGGTGGTGGGAAGCTTAAAACCGATCCTGCTAAGGTGGAGGCCATTGTGGACTTTCCGGTCCCCAAAACCCCAAGGCAGGTTCGGCGGTTGCTTGGTTAAGCAGGGTGGTATCGGAAGTTTATCAAAGATTTTTCTTCCCTGACAGCACCCTTGACGGACCTGTTGAAAAAGCGGAACGAAAAGTTCAAAATGACTGATGAGGCGCTGAGAGCGTTCGAGGATTTGAAGCGGACGTTAACCACGGCACCGGTTCTTTCGCATCCCGATTTTTCAAAGCGCTTTTACATTCAATGCGATGCTTCGGATGCGGGAATCGGTGCAGTGCTGTTCCAGAAAAACGCGGAGGACGAAGAGGTACCAATTTCATTCTTCTCACAGAAGTTTAATAAAAGTCAGCGAAACTACAGTGTGACCGAGAGGGAGTGTATGGCTGCAGTGATGGCTATACAAAAGTTCAGGCCGTATGTCGAGGGCATGGACTTCACAGTTATAACAGATCACTCCAGTCTCCGCTGGCTAATGAGCATGAAAGATCTCAGTGGTAAATTAGCCAGGTGGAGTTTGCTGTTGCAGTCATATGCCTTCGACATACAGCATCGAAAGGGCAGTTTAAACGTTGTACCGGACACTCTTTCTCGGGTACACGTAGATTCGCTGGCCATAGAAGAAGTAGCCCCTCTCATCGACTTAGAGTCACCAGAATTTCTATCGGATGAATACGTGAGTCTGATAAAAACCATTAAAGATCACTCTGATGAACTTCCCGATCTTAAAATCGAAGACGAGTTCGTATATAAACGCGCGTTTAGAAATGCTGGTGATGAGCCAATGCAAGAACATACGTGGCTTTTGTGGGTTCCGTCAGGTCTTACCGAAGACATTATTAAAAAGGCCCACAATCCCCCTAACGTAGCTCACGGAGGGATTGCTAAAACCCTACACCGAATCCGACAAAATTTTCACTGGCCGAATATGACAGTACAGGTACGCGAGTATGTCACTAATTGTTCTGTGTGTAAGGAGTGTAAAGCGTCCAATCAAGTCTCACGTCCACCTATCGTCCACTCTTATTGTTCCGATCGTCCGTTTGAAAAACTGTATATCGATTTCCTGGGCCCTTATCCCAGATCGAAAACAGGAAATGCATTCGTTTTTGTTGTGTTAGACCATATGTCCAAGTTTGTCTTTTTAAAAGCTATGAAAAATGCGAACACTTTAAATGTGATAAAATTCCTACAACAAGAAGTTTTTAGCATGTTCGGCGTGCCCCGAATAATTCATTCCGACAATGGGAAACAGTTTCTCGCAAAAGAATTCCAAAACGTATTGGAAAAGTACGGAATTAAACATTTTAGGACAGCGAACTATGCACCCCAATCGAACGCTTCAGAAAGAGTCAACCGCACGTTGTTAGCTGCAATCCGCTCTTATCTAAAGACCGATCAACGAGATTGGGATTACCATCTGAATGACATTGCGTGTGCCTTAAGAAGTGCAGTTCATTCCTCTACTGGTGTATCGCCATACTTCGCTTTGTTCGGTACGAACATGATAATGCACGGTAGCAGCTATGAACTGGCACAAAAGTTAAACGCGGTTGAAGACAGCGAGTTATTGATTCTACCTCGACGCGATCGATTGGAGTGCATCCGCAAAAGAATCCGAGAAAATATTTTGAAAGCTAACGAAAAGTCCGCAAAAACTTATAACACCCGCACACGAAACGTTAGGTACCTGCCAGGACAGGAAGTCTATAGAAGGAATTTTATTTTGAGTGACTCGTCCAAAAACCTATCCGCAAAACTTTGTCCTAAATATGTGAAATGTCGAGTAATCAAACAAGTAGGAAGACAAATGTACGAGCTTGAGAATTTATCTGGCAAGAAAATTGGCATATTTCACGCCAAAGATATAAAACAGTAACGCGAAAACACTTCCACCGAAAACCATTAAACGTAAATGAGAAAGTTTTAAAAAAATAAAAAAAAAAATAACACGCCTTTCATTGAAAACCAAAAATCACCCTGTATAGTCAATAGAGTTTTTTAGTTCTAGTACCGA
This sequence comes from Epistrophe grossulariae, assembly GCA_929447395.1. Lineage (NCBI taxonomy): Eukaryota > Metazoa > Arthropoda > Insecta > Diptera > Syrphidae > Epistrophe > Epistrophe grossulariae. Next base: position 94,869,386 of record OV839566.1, read on the forward strand.
AAAACATTCTTGGTTTAATAAACAACCTTCTCGTTAAGACTTAAGACATTCCAAATTCCTCGTTTCAAACAAACCGAAAAACACTGCACTTTTAATCACACAGTACCTGACTCAAGAAGTCCAGTAAATTGTTCTACAACCGAATAATTTATAACGTTATGTTATGTCACTGTTAAGTCGAGAAATAAAAAATCCATCGGATTTCATAATCCAAAATAAACCTCACCAAATTGTCAATTCACAATTCCAAAAAAAAAAAAAACAAAATAGAAAAACACACGAATATATTTCGCACACAGTACCTGAGTTTATTTCACTTTCTGTTATTCATTGCATGCATGTCTTTATTTATTTATTTATTTTTAATTTAAGTTAAACTATAAGGATGCTTAGTTATATATACTATTTTATACTCCTGCATCTCATCGGGTTAGACAAATTCGAAACCAACTGTGATAAAGGCCATGCTGTGATATTTAATTTGTAAGAAAGACTCGAAACAATCTGTGATAAAGCCCAGCTGTGATATTTAATTTGTGTTAATTTATTTATTTTGTTTTGTCTACTTTACATATTTATACTAATATAACTCTTATTTACCTTGAAGGTCAAAGGCTGTTGGTCCTTCTTAAGATAAGCAGTCCTTGCTGAGGTTAAGGGCTTCAGGCAATCTCATCTTTCAGGTCACTGACCTCTGCCTATATTCACTTTCCCTCCGACCGTGCCTTAGCTTCTAATTAATTACCTAATTAAACAAAAAAATAGAACGAAATGAATAAACATAACAAATCAAATATAAATATATACCTATGTAGGTATATCAATAAATTTGTACCAAGAAGAAAAAAAAAGACATTGTTTGGAAGCTATTGGTCAGTGGGTACTACGCTCTCCACCGCGACATTACTCGGTCGAAAATTGAACGGGCGTACACACAATTGTCTTCACAGTATTTGACGCAAAAAAAAACTAATATTTGCTAAGAAATCCTGTTCACATTTGCGAAGTTACTTAATTCGCAATTTTTCCTTAAATAGCTTCATCGATGAGAAACGTTCCATGCTGAGACTGTGAAGGTAATCTGAAAGAAAAAAGAATATATCAACAAACCAATAGGTACTGAAGCGGAAGGAAAAAGATAATACATTTTCTACTTACCGATACTTTATTAAAATAGGCCATGTTGTTTCAATTTTTGCCCGGCTTTCGTGGCGTGGGTTGACTCCCCACGTCCCTACCACGACCCTTAGCAAGAGGAATCTAAGCGCGGCGTCCTTTTTTTTTTTGTTGTTCGTTTTTTTTGGAATTTATCCAATAAACGGACAACATTTGTTGCGGCCACCGTGCCCGAGTCAAAAAGAGCTGAAAATAATTGAAAAGATGTAATAAATGAATTAAAATAAAATAATAATAAACCATACTTACCATTCTCGATGTCGTTCTTGTTGTTGGTGCTGTTGAAGTTGAATGATTAGTGTTGAGTGTTGACTATTATGGGATAAAAGTCTATGGTTCATGACAAAGAATATTCATAATAGATAAACAACATTTCAACCAAAAGGGGTTGAGAGTTGAGACCAAATAATATACCTCTCTCTCTTTTCTCTCTTTCTGTTTTTTTGTTTGATTGGCATTCGTCAATAAATTCATGTAGGTAAATGTTTTCGGTCACTGTGATTGTCAAAAATTAATGAAGATACGTCGAATATGGAAAATATAACTCGATACCTTAAAATGTCAAGGTATAGGATTGGCGCAACCGAAATGGAAAAAAAATTTAATAAAGAAAGTTAATCGAACCGAAATTTTTGGTAACAGAATTAGGGTTTGCGTCTATTAGACGTTTACGAATGATTTTTGATTATGATTTTTAAATTAGGTACACATTAATAAAATATTAGGGTTAGGAGTTTTGTCAAAATCGTGTCGTGCAACTCTTGGCCCGTGTTCACGTGTAGACGCAGGATTAGCCAATTTTATTACGCCATCTGTTAGCGGCTGGAATAATGAGGTCCTAATTAGGTAAGATGGCTGAGGCGATGTTTTCTTGAAGATTGAGTTGGAAACGGTGGCGAAATGGGTGAGGCGAATACTACCACACTGAAACCTTTAAAAAGAAAAAAATAGACTAGCGGGTATGTTGGATCGTACGATGCTAACTGTGTGGGAGGAGAACATATTGTTCCGAAATAAAAGTGGCGTGTTCGTAAACGGTGGCTAGGAATAAATGTCAAGTCAAATAACTCGAACAATCTGTTTCTTTGAGTGATCACGAGCGGCCGTCTAAATCTCGGTTGACATTTGTGCCAATTTGTGCGTGATTTTTTTTTTAAGTAAATTAATTCAATTGCAGTGTTTAGAAAAAGTAAGAAATCAATTAATAATGATTTTTATTTGAAATTGCTTTTATTAGAAGACATTGTTAATAATATTAACATTTTTTTTTGAAGAAACTTAAAATAGTGAATTAAAACCACTCAAAGGAATTATTTAAAATACATTTTTTGTTGGACAAAACAAGGTGAGGTTTTAAAGACTGATTTTATTAAGAAACTAAGTGCTAAAGGTATTAAATTTTATACAGGTTAATAAAGATACCACGTTATCCAAAGTATTGGCGGTTCCAGCTTGCCAGCAGAGCGCTGGGCCGCCACATCATTTAATTATTTGTTCTTGTGTCACTGGTGTTTGTGAACTTTGTGCATGCAGCAACTTTTTGGGAACTGCCATATATCCCATTGCGGAGCGAGTTTTTTTGTTGGAACAAATCAGATCTTGGCGATGAATTTTGGAGCTGGGCGTCCATAAAGACTCCATAATTTTTCGTCCAGTCATCATATCTGTCCATTTTGAACCGTTATATTACCGGAAACAATCCCGTTCTTTGGTTCCTTTGTGCTGCACCTGGAAACTATTGTTGGAATCCGGCATTAAAGGATAAAACCAGGTTTGGCCGAACATTTCACATCCAGAACACCCCAGAGTATGGTGTACCAGGTTAGAAGTTAAAAGAAGCCTAAAGAGCAAACAAGTTCATTTTTACTGAAATTTTAAATATTAGTGGGGGCTTTCACCAATTTGGCAATGTATGAAATTGGAAAGTAAAGACCCGTATATTTATTAAAACAATTACCATTAAAATCCGATAGACAAGTTAAGACTGGATCTGTTATTATTCCTTTCTTTTTCGGATTATCATTTGTTCCTGTTCGTCGTTTATAACCATTAATCAAAAAAAGAAAAAAAATCTAAGAAAAAAAGAGAAAAAAAAAACGAGACGTTGAAGATTTTTATTATTTATTAAAATTTTGCTTTATTCTTTAACTAAATTATTTATTTATATTTTTAGAATTATAATTAGTAGTAATAGTGATATTTATTTGATATTTATTTTCTTAATTTCTAGCGGTAACTTAAAAGTGTAAGTGAACGTTTGATTTTCAAGGTCTGTCACATAGGATTACTCCTTTTTTTTTGTAAATTCTTTTTCGGTTACCTTGTCCACCTCCATAGAGCTGTTAGAAGGTATGGTGTATTTTATTTTCCAGGTAGACCTGCGCTTTTGAAAAATTACTGTCGAGTTTTGATGATAGTCCTTTTGAGAAACGATTTCGTTCACGTTTTGTTTTGTTGTTTCTTTTGTTTTCAGCTGTTTGTAAAGATTGTAACAAAAAACCATTATTTAGTTTAATCTTTTTTTTTCAAAACAATCTCTATTCCTGTTAAATCAAATTCAATTAATTCAAAACTTACATTAAAAGCCTATATGTTATGTTTTATATAATAAAAGTTCTGAAACGTCTCAATTGTGGATGAAATCTTCCTGTTTTATTGATTTTTGCAAAGAAATCATGTTTTGCTGAGGTGTTATTTTCAGGGGTGTGGAAAGTGACAAAATTCTCGAGGTGAAGATGGTAGGAGTCGAACGTGAGCATCTCCCATATAGGGGGAATCCAAACATTGCCACCGGATTCCCAGGTTGGGTGGGTTTGGCAACACTGCGTCAACACCAGCAGTGCCCTGAAGTGGTGATAGTCCGTCCGCCGTCGATATCTTTGATTTTTTTTCTTAGGCCTGATTTGTGTTTTTGTTGCAGGTGAGGTTAAGTTTCGGGGGCAAGATCCCCCCCATTCCGGCGAGTTCAGCTGAGCACCGCTAGCAGGCCGTGTCCCCCGGAACTTAGCGCTCAAACCCTTTTCCAATCCAATCCTTTCCAAATTTCCTAACCTTTCCTTATTTTTCCTACCCTACCGTCTTACCGACTATCCTCGATTCCTCTTGCCTCGCAACAACTATAGGCTATTCACTATCCAGTGTATTATAGAGATCAGTGCGAAAAAGTCGGGTCGGTGAATTTGCTTGAAGGGAGAGACTCCGGAAAGGTTTATGTGGTGTAATCACTGATCTCTATAATACACTGGATACACTGATCTCTATATACACTGGATAGTGTAATTATACAAAATTTTTGAGGCAAAAATATAGTCGTGGCCGGTACCCTCATATAACAGTATAACAGCGGCGTCAGCGGTATGGACTGGACCTGGATTCAAAAATTGCCTTATAATAACTGTTATACACTATAGGCTATTCACTATCTGTATTATAGAGATAAGTGACTGGATAATGTATTCCCTACAAAGTATAACAGTTTTTGTGACTCCAATTGAAGATGACAGTTGGGATGGCAGCTCCACTTTTTGAAATCTTCCGAGCACAAAAAAAATCATTTTGACGTAAGAATTTTATCTGTGAAAACAAAATAAAACTGATAGCTGAGATTTTCAAGCTACTTATTAGAATAAATTAAGCCATTTAAAACTTTCTGTTTGGTCTGTTGCTGTTGACGGTGCTGTTGTTGTTCTACAGCCCTATTCTGGCAAACCTCACTGATACCTCACAAGTCACAACAACCTCACAAGGTAAGGTGAACTCGATTTTGTGAGGTTTTCGTATTCTGGCAGCACCCTCACAACTTTGAGCCTCACAAAAACTATCGAAATTGTGATCTTCTTCAGAGCAGGTCACAATTCACAAATTTGATATTTGAAATACAATTTTATGACACTTTTGTTTTTTCTTGTCTGAAAAAACATTTTGTAACCAAATGAATAGGTTAACTGGTGAAAAAAATGTATCCTCTGTCGTGAATCGAACAAAATTTATTTCTCCATAAAAGAAAATTATTGTTCACAAAACAATTCTCGTCGAGTACGATCGACATAGAACAGCAAGTGGTGTACATATATGATATTTACATATGTATGTATGTGGCATCACAATCATCTTCGTTGTCGATGAGTTCAGTGGGTGCGTTCAACAAAAATTCAGACCTCAGCAATCACAATAAAAAATTCACCTTGCTGTGGTAAGTTTTTTTGTGAGGTTTCTTGTGAGGGTTATCGCAGAATACGGAAAATGTTATCGAATCACAACAACCTCACAAGGAATCAACCTCACAAGGGCTTGTGACTTGTGAGACCTCACAACGCCAGAATAGCCCTGCTAATCTCTTTCTCGCTTCACACTTATCGGTCACCGCAGGCATCTTCGATGTTGCCAAACAAAAATGAAATATAACATTTTTTTCAAACCGCAGCAAACTTCACACCTATTAGCAAATGTCAAAATACAAGTGTTTTTAAAATTTTATTTGCATTACTCAAAAAAAATGTTGGAACTTGGATTGGTTTCCACAAAAGACACAAGCAAATCCAATTGTTTGTCATTAGTTGGAGGCCTAGAAACATAAACGGGTCTTATTTTTTTGTTTTTCACACTTTTATTTACTACATTTGATTCACATTTTTTAATTTCAATCAAAACAACCAAGGACCAAACAAAATCACAATTTTAACAAATGACAACAAATCCAAAACGAAAGCAAATGTCACTCGTTAATTTAAAATGAGTTTCGTTTTTATTAACTAGTATCGTTACTCGTAATCGCAAATAAAATACGAGTTTCGTTTTTTCTACTACCATTCTCGTTTCTCGTAATCGCCATTTAACGAATACGCGGTATTAACGATTATCGTTTTACATAATAAGCCCCCTGAACAGTATGGTGTAAGAAGTGCTTTAATACCTGTGTATCTGGCCAACGGTAAATCGAACAGCGATGGTTGATACCTTTTTGGAATCAGCAATTGATGAAATGAGTATCAAAATTTCTTGAAAAAGGAATCACTATTAAAAAAAATGTACTCTTAGAACTCGCATATTGGAACCTGTATGCGTATTTTAAGAGTGCTTTTTCTCATTACAACTTTTGATTAGAAGATTTTAAAGCTTCTTTTAACAGCATTAAAGGCTGATTCCAATAAGGTATCATTCATCTCTGTACGGCTTACCGTTGGCCAGATACACTCCAAAACCTTTATCAATTTTCTTGATTTTTCCCATCATAAAGAAAAATCAAAAACGTTTTAGAGTGTATCTGACCAACGGTAAGTCGTACAGCGATGGTTGATATCTTTTTGGAATCAGCAATTGATGCTCTCAAAACGAGTATCAACATTTCTTGAAAGAGAATCACCATTAAAAAAATTTTAATTAAAAAAAAACTTAAATAAAAAGCGCTTTTTCAAAAATATTAAAAAAAAAGTTGTTTTATTTATTTCCTTTGAAGTTTTAACATAGTAAAAAACTTAACGTAAGCCAAAATTAGTAGTATTCAGTTCACCTATATTATGTTCATACCAACAGCTTTTCCTCATAATTGTTGTATTATCCAAATACAATTCTATTTCGAATATAAGACTGCTGCTACGCACGGATGATACCTTCATCTATCTTAATGATTGGTGTTTCAGAATCATTACTATCCCTGGAACACAAATAAAAATTGACTTCGAGCATTTTCAGCAAGAGAGCTTAGGACATCCAAAGACGACACATTAGTTGCATTTGTTGAGTTCCTAAATATAGAAAGTGCATTATAGGCTTTACAAAAACAAAAATTTCATATAAGGTGCTCTTAAATGATTTAAAATTAAAAAAAAATTCCTTTTGAAAACGTGGTTAAAAAGGAGATTAATTCAATTTTTCAGAATTTACTTTTATATGGAAATTTTTTGAAATCTTTGTTTGATTTAAAAATGGTTTTCAGAATCACTTAGGGGACTTAAAATGAAACTTAGAACCATTCCAACCATCCTTATAAACGTAATAGTTTTGAAACGATAGCGTGGTATATCTCCAATTTCAAGAAATTTCTTAAAACTAATAGAAATTTCCTGAAATTGGTAGATAAATAACGCTGTCTTTTCAAAACTATTAGGTTTATAAGGATGGCTGGAATGGTTCTAAGTTTCGTTTTGAGTCCCTTAAGTGTTTCTGAAAACCATTTTCAAATCTAAAAAAATTTCAAAAAATGTCCATATAAAAGTTGGTAATTTCGGCATTTGCTTTAAAACTGAAAAATGCAGGAAATTGCTTTTATATCGAAATTTTTGGAAATCTTTGTTCGACTCAAGTTAATTGAGTTTCAATGCGATGTTTGGCTAAAAATTGTAAAGGTGTAAGGAAATCGGTTGCTTTTTCAAGTGGATCGTCGTGACGTTCGAGCTTTTCGGCCAACTGCGGAGACTTGACTTCGTGACATTTCTTCAGAGAGTCACCCCATTTCCCAGACGCTGAAAGCCCAATGCACATTCTGTTTGGGACCACATACATTGCATTCCCACATGTATTTAGCGCACTTGGAGTTGATGTTCCTTAAAAACACATATATCATCAAAACAACAAATATTTACTCGGTTATTGCAACAACCTCGGTCATTTTAATTAGTTGCGATAATCAAGAATGCACTGTATACTAATTCTTTAAAAGAAAAGAATTCGACATAAGTGTTCAGAGTTGATATCTCAAAGATTTTTCTCACTCAAAAAGTGAGCAAGCGAATCCAAGATTTCTTTTCCTCAGAGTTTTGACAGCAAAGCTAAGAAATTTTGCTAGGGAATCTGATCTCAGTTTCCTGAACTTCCCTGTTTACATTTATAATATTTGGCAAACTTTTGAGTCTGATTCCATCCGCAGCTCATTCTTATTGCGTTTTCGTTTGGTTATCCGGAAGAAGTCTTCAGATCCGGAAAGTTACAACACTTTTGACTATAAACTTTTTGTTTCATTGTATTTTTGAATCGTCAATTTAAAATTGTTTTCATTGTTTTTCATTATTTGTAAATATGTATGTGCGAACACTAATTTGGAATATTTTGGTTCTACCTATTTGCGAAGAAAATTGGGAGATAACATGTGCAGATAATCATGTTCCAAAATAGTGAATTAAATAAAGTAGTTCGAATTTAATTTCATAATTTGCAAACTTTCTTTATAAATTCCTAATTGAATTAAATAAAAAATTATAATTCACGGTTTTAACGTTAAAAGTGCATGTGCTCCAACTTCTGGTTTTGATTCTTACTTCAAATCCAGAATCGATTTTCTCTTCTTTTCAGAAGAACTGTTATTTAGTGCCAAACGAAGGATTTAAGAAGCATTCGGAATGCTTCTGATTCCCACTTTTGTTTGCTACATTTTCAATATTCAATTGACAAGAAAATATTTTAAAATCTTATAAAATACAGATTCCATATCTATAGGTGCCGATCATTGAAGATCTACCAGAATTAATAAATGATGAATTTTCACTGTAAGACAACACGTTTTCCATGAAATATGCATTAACATCATCACAAAACTCGACGAGAAACTTCCGGGAACACATATTACAGAATTTTCTTCTGAACTCGGGATCGTGGTACCCACTCTTTTGGATCTCAGGTTTCCAATAAAAGTTGATTTGGATGAAATGGAGCTTCACCTTAATGATCCGAAAAATATGAATATGATTTGGTATGTATACCTACATATCTTTCTTATTGCTTTAGGACGAGAGTGCACAATGAATAAAATAGTGGCGCTTAATTTTCCCATTTGGTTTTATTGTTTGAATTCATCGGTGTTGTTATTTTCGGTATTTTTAATTATTTTTTGTTTTATTTTGCTAATACCTATAGTTTTTTGAATATTTGGTGTTTGTATGTTGAATAAATGGTGTTTTTATGGTGATGTTTTTGTATTTATCTGAGCCATAAATGATTGAGAAAAATTTACACTTTTAATGTGCTCTGCTTATGCAGACATTTTTTGATTTTTTTTTTCGCTTCACATAAACATTCTGCCGGCTCAAAAATCAACTAAAAATAATATTTAAATAACATAAAAAACACCAATAAATAATGGATATGACCCAAGACTATATCGGATTTTTGGTGGTTTCGTTTTGCAGGTAGATTTTCAGTGTACCTATAGTGGCGAGATACACTTCCAAATGATTACCTCTCTAATTTTATTTCAGGAAATGGTACCTATTTTAGATGCACTTTTCAACTGTATTGCTGGCAAATAAAAGCATTCGTTTCAACCTTGATGAGGACTGCATGAAACATTTATAGATATCTTTAGATTTTGGTTAACAACAAATTGTCCAGCAAAACACGAAATACATGTTTTACATTTTCAAAGTAAAGAAACTAGTCTAATGAAGAAATTCACACCAATGCACACAGTTTCAAAGTCATGAAACTAGACAATTAGTATAAGCTTATTTGGATAAGCAAAGCACATTAAAAGTGTAAATTTTTCTCCATTATTTATGGCTCAGATAAATATATAAACATCACTATATTATTCAACATACAAACACCAAATATTAAAAAAAACAATAGGTAATAGCAAAATAAAACAAAAAATAATTAAAAATACCGAAAATAACAACACCGATGAATGCAAACAATAACAAAACCGGTAGAACGCAAATGGAAATGACAATTTATTCTAAATCAATTGACAGATTCACAGAAATATATTGCAAAAGAGGGTTAACGAAATTGATAGATATTTCAAACAGCCCTTCAAGCAAACGAGTCCGCTTTGGATCCGCGCACGTAGTAAACAACGTATGGATGACTCCGTATACGGATCTATACAAACTGCGTTTGTGGGCTCAAATTAGTATGTAAATTAGAATCACCACGGAACGGACTCATTTTGTGCACGTATTGTGAGAGAGAGAGCTTCCCATTTCACCATACTCAGCGAGAACCGAAACCAAATGGAATCCAGAACGGATCCAAAAAAATGAACGAACGATACAGGAGTTTTGTAGTTGAAGAATTATGCAATTTATTTTCTTCTATCGTTTGTATATAAATGAAACATCACGATTTATTTTGTATTTAATAATTAAATAATCAACTTTTGATTTTAAAATGATTTTCTTTCAGTAGGGATTTTTATTAAACTGTTGCGCTGGGCACGAACGTGAACACATTGAAAAAAGTTAATTGTTTTTGTTGTCTTCTCCTTTGTTTTCAGTCCATAAAAAAAAACTCACCATTAGGGTATTGCATACATTCTCTCTTTCTCAGTAAAAAAAAGTTCTCTCGATGTTCGTTCTTTTTTTGCATGCATATACAAAAAATGTGCTAATGTGTGTATGACACTCCGTTTTGAAATGATCCAAGAAAGACCGAAAAAGCACTGATCTCTATATACACTGGATAGTGTATTCATACAAAATTTTTGAGACAAAAATATAGTCGTGGCCGGTACCCTCATAAAACAGTATAACAGCGGCGCCAGCGGAATGGACGCTACTGGACCTGCATTTTCTTATATTTTTTTCAATATTTAGAGCCGCAATGTTTGTTGACATCAACTGATATCAAATAAATGCTCAATTTCGGCAAATATCTTCAATCACTTTCTTCGTTTGTATAGAGCAAGATATGAGGTCGTGGCCGGTACCCTTTAAAAAACTTTCCTCACAAAAACTGTTATACACTATAGGCTATTCACTATCCAGTGTATTATAGAGATCAGTGCGAAAAAGTCGGGTCGGTGAATTTGCTTGAAGGGAGAGACTCCGGAAAGGTTTATGTGGTGTAATCACTGATCTCTATAATACACTGGATACACTGATCTCTATATACACTGGATAGTGTAATTATACAAAATTTTTGAGGCAAAAATATAGTCGTGGCCGGTACCCTCATATAACAGTATAACAGCGGCGTCAGCGGTATGGACTGGACCTGGATTCAAAAATTGCCTTATAATAACTGTTATACACTATAGGCTATTCACTATCTGTATTATAGAGATAAGTGACTGGATAATGTATTCCCTACAAAGTATAACAGTTTTTGTGACTCCAATTGAAGATGACAGTTGGGATGGCAGCTCCACTTTTTGAAATCTTCCGAGCACAAAAAAAATTATTTTGACGTAAGAATTTTATCTGTGAAAACAAAATAAAACTGATAGCTGAGATTTTCAAGCTACTTATTAGAATAAATTAAGCCATTTAAAACTTTCTGTTTGGTCTGTTGCTGTTGACGGTGCTGTTGTTGTTCTACAGCCCTATTCTGGCAAACCTCACTGATACCTCACAAGTCACAACAACCTCACAAGGTAAGGTGAACTCGATTTTGTGAGGTTTTCGTATTCTGGCAGCACCCTCACAACTGTGAGCCTCACAAAAACTATCGAAATTGTGATCTTCTTCAGAGCAGGTCACAACTCACAAATTTGATATTTGAAATACAATTTTATGACACTTTTGTTTTTTCTTGTCTGAAAAAACATTTTGTAACCAAATGAATAGGTTAACTGGTGAAAAAAATGTATCCTCTGTCGTGAATCGAACAAAATTGTTGAAAATTATTGTTCACAAAACAATTCTCGTCGAGTACGATCGACATAGAACAGCAAGTGGTGTACATATATGATATTTACATATGTATGTATGTGGCATCACAATCATCTTCGTTGTCGATGAGTTCAGTGGGTGCGTTCAACAAAAATTCAGACCTCAGCAATCACAATAAAAAATTCACCTTGCTGTGGTAAGTTTTTTTGTGAGGTTTCTTGTGAGGGTTATCGCAGAATACGGAAAATGTTATCGAATCACAACAACCTCACAAGGAATCAACCTCACAAGGGCTTGTGACTTGTGAGACCTCACAACGCCAGAATAGCCCTGCTAATCTCTTTCTCGCTTCACACTTATCGGTCACCGCAGGCATCTTCGATGTTGCCAAACAAAAATGAAATATAACATTTTTTTCAAACCGCAGCAAACTTCACACCTATTAGGAAATGTCAAAATACAAGTGTTTTTAAAATTTTATTTGCATTACTCAAAAAAAATGTTGGAACTTGGATTGGTTTCCACAAAAGACACAAGCAAATCCAATTGTTTGTCATTAGTTGGAGGCCTAGAAACATAAACGGGTCTTATTTTTTTGTTTTTCACACTTTTATTTACTACATTTGATTCACATTTTTTAATTTCAATCAAAACAACCAAGGACCAAACAGAATCACAATTTTAACAAATGACAACAAATCCAAAACGAAAGCAAATGTCACTCGTTAATTTAAAATGAGTTTCGTTTTTATTAACTAGTATCGTTACTCGTAATCGCAAATAAAATACGAGTTTCGTTTTTTCTACTACCATTCTCGTTTCTCGTAATCGCCATTTAACGAATACGCGGTATTAACGATTATCGTTTTACATAATAAGCCCCCTGAACAGTATGGTGTAAGAAGTGCTTTAATACCTGTGTATCTGGCCAACGGTAAATCGAACAGCGATGGTTGATACCTTTTTGGAATCAGCAATTGATGAAATGAGTATCAAAATTTCTTGAAAAAGGAATCACTATTAAAAAAAATGTACTTTTAGAACTCGCATATTGGAACCTGTATGCGTATTTTAAGAGTGCTTTTTCTCATTACAACTTTTGATTAAAAGATTTTAAAGCTTCTTTTAACAGCATTAAAGGCTGATTCCAAAAAGGTATCATTCATCTCTGTACGGCTTACCGTTGGCCAGATACACTCCAAAACCTTTATCAATTTTCTTGATTTTTCCCATCATAAAGAAAAATCAAAAACGTTTTAGAGTGTATCTGACCAACGGTAAGTCGTACAGCGATGGTTGATATCGGTGTTGTTATTTTCGGTATTTTTAATTATTTTTTGTTTTATTTTGCTAATACCTATAGTTTTTTGAATATTTGGTGTTTGTATGTTGAATAAATGGTGTTTTTATGGTGATGTTTTTGTATTTATCTGAGCCATAAATGATTGAGAAAAATTTACACTTTTAATGTGCTCTGCTTATGCATACATTTTTTGATTTTTTTTTTCGCTTCACATAAACATTCTGCCGGCTCAAAAATCAACTAAAAATAATATTTAAATAACATAAAAAACACCAATAAATAATGGATATGACCCAAGACTATATCGGATTTTTGGTGGTTTCGTTTTGCAGGTAGATTTTCAGTGTACCTATAGTGGCGAGATACACTTCCAAATGATTACCTCTCTAATTTTATTTCAGGAAATGGTACCTATTTTAGATGCACTTTTCAACTGTATTGCTGGCAAATAAAAGCATTCGTTTCAACCTTGATGAGGACTGCATGAAACATTTATAGATATCTTTAGATTTTGGTTAACAACAAATTGTCCAGCAAAACACGAAATACATGTTTTACATTTTCAAAGTAAAGAAACTAGTCTAATGAAGAAATTCACACCAATGCACACAGTTTCAAAGTCATGAAACTAGACAATTAGTATAAGCTTATTTGGATAAGCAAAGCACATTAAAAGTGTAAATTTTTCTCCATTATTTATGGCTCAGATAAATATATAAACATCACTATATTATTCAACATACAAACACCAAATATTAAAAAAAACAATAGGTATTAGCAAAATAAAACAAAAAATAATTAAAAATACCGAAAATAACAACACCGATGAATGCAAACAATAACAAAACCGGTAGAACGCAAATGGAAATGACAATTTATTCTAAATCAATTGACAGATTCACAGAAATATATTGCAAAAGAGGGTTAACGAAATTGATAGATATTTCAAACAGCCCTTCAAGCAAACGAGTCCGCTTTGGATCCGCGCACGTAGTAAACAACGTATGGATGACTCCGTATACGGATCTATACAAACTGCGTTTGTGGGCTCAAATTAGTATGTAAATTAGAATCACCACGGAACGGACTCATTTTGTGCACGTATTGTGAGAGAGAGAGCTTCCCATTTCACCATACTCAGCGAGAACCGAAACCAAATGGAATCCAGAACGGATCCAAAAAAATGAACGAACGATACAGGAGTTTTGTAGTTGAAGAATTATGCAATTTATTTTCTTCTATCGTTTGTATATAAATGAAACATCACGATTTATTTTGTATTTAATAATTAAATAATCAACTTTTGATTTTAAAATGATTTTCTTTCAGTAGGGATTTTTATTAAACTGTTGCGCTGGGCACGAACGTGAACACATTGAAAAAAGTTAATTGTTTTTGTTGTCTTCTCCTTTGTTTTCAGTCCATAAAAAAAAACTCACCATTAGGGTATTGCATACATTCTCTCTTTCTCAGTAAAAAAAAGTTCTCTCGATGTTCGTTCTTTTTTTGCATGCATATACAAAAAATGTGCTAATGTGTGTATGACACTCCGTTTTGAAATGATCCAAGAAAGACCGAAAAAGCACTGATCTCTATATACACTGGATAGTGTATTCATACAAAATTTTTGAGACAAAAATATAGTCGTGGCCGGTACCCTCATAAAACAGTATAACAGCGGCGCCAGCGGAATGGACGCTACTGGACCTGCATTTTCTTATATTTTTTTCAATATTTAGAGCCGCAATGTTTGTTGACATCAACTGATATCAAATAAATGCTCAATTTCGGCAAATATCTTCAATCACTTTCTTCGTTTGTATAGAGCAAGATATGAGGTCGTGGCCGGTACCCTTTAAAAAACTTTCCTCACAAAAACTGTTATACACTATAGGCTATTCACTATCCAGTGTATTATAGAGATCAGTGCGAAAAAGTCGGGTCGGTGAATTTGCTTGAAGGGAGAGACTCCGGAAAGGTTTATGTGGTGTAATCACTGATCTCTATAATACACTGGATACACTGATCTCTATATACACTGGATAGTGTAATTATACAAAAATTTTGAGGCAAAAATATAGTCGTGGCCGGTACCCTCATATAACAGTATAACAGCGGCGTCAGCGGTATGGACTGGACCTGGATTCAAAAATTGCCTTATAATACACTATAGGCTATTCACTATCTGTATTATAGAGATAAGTGACTGGATAATGTATTCCCTACAAAGTATAACAGTTTTTGTGACTCCAATTGAAGATGACAGTTGGGATGGCAGCTCCACTTTTTGAAATCTTCCGAGCACAAAAAAAATTATTTTGACGTAAGAATTTTATCTGTGAAAACAAAATAAAACTGATAGCTGAGATTTTCAAGCTACTTATTAGAATAAATTAAGCCATTTAAAACTTTCTGTTTGGTCTGTTGCTGTTGACGGTGCTGTTGTTGTTCTACAGCCCTATTCTGGCAAACCTCACTGATACCTCACAAGTCACAACAACCTCACAAGGTAAGGTGAACTCGATTTTGTGAGGTTTTCGTATTCTGGCAGCACCCTCACAACTGTGAGCCTCACAAAAACTATCGAAATTGTGATCTTCTTCAGAGCAGGTCACAACTCACAAATTTGATATTTGAAATACAATTTTATGACACTTTTGTTTTTTCTTGTCTGAAAAAACATTTTGTAACCAAATGAATAGGTTAACTGGTGAAAAAAATGTATCCTCTGTCGTGAATCGAACAAAATTTATTTCTCCATAAAAGAAAATTATTGTTCACAAAACAATTCTCGTCGAGTACGATCGACATAGAACAGCAAGTGGTGTACATATATGATATTTACATATGTATGTATGTGGCATCACAATCATCTTCGTTGTCGATGAGTTCAGTGGGTGCGTTCAACAAAAATTCAGACCTCAGCAATCACAATAAAAAATTCACCTTGCTGTGGTAAGTTTTTTTGTGAGGTTTCTTGTGAGGGTTATCGCAGAATACGGAAAATGTTATCGAATCACAACAACCTCACAAGGAATCAACCTCACAAGGGCTTGTGACTTGTGAGACCTCACAACGCCAGAATAGCCCTGCTAATCTCTTTCTCGCTTCACACTTATCGGTCACCGCAGGCATCTTCGATGTTGCCAAACAAAAATGAAATATAACATTTTTTTCAAACCGCAGCAAACTTCACACCTATTAGGAAATGTCAAAATACAAGTGTTTTTAAAATTTTATTTGCATTACTCAAAAAAAATGTTGGAACTTGGATTGGTTTCCACAAAAGACACAAGCAAATCCAATTGTTTGTCATTAGTTGGAGGCCTAGAAACATAAACGGGTCTTATTTTTTTGTTTTTCACACTTTTATTTACTACATTTGATTCACATTTTTTAATTTCAATCAAAACAACCAAGGACCAAACAAAATCACAATTTTAACAAATGACAACAAATCCAAAACGAAAGCAAATGTCACTCGTTAATTTAAAATGAGTTTCGTTTTTATTAACTAGTATCGTTACTCGTAATCGCAAATAAAATACGAGTTTCGTTTTTTCTACTACCATTCTCGTTTCTCGTAATCGCCATTTAACGAATACGCGGTATTAACGATTATCGTTTTACATAATAAGCCCCCTGAACAGTATGGTGTAAGAAGTGCTTTAATACCTGTGTATCTGGCCAACGGTAAATCGAACAGCGATGGTTGATACCTTTTTGGAATCAGCAATTGATGAAATGAGTATCAAAATTTCTTGAAAAAGGAATCACTATTAAAAAAAATGTACTCTTAGAACTCGCATATTTGAACCTGTATGCGTATTTTAAGAGTGCTTTTTCTCATTACAACTTTTGATTAAAAGATTTTAAAGCTTCTTTTAACAGCATTAAAGGCTGATTCCAAAAAGGTATCATTCATCTCTGTACGGCTTACCGTTGGCCAGATACACTCCAAAACCTTTATCAATTTTCTTGATTTTTCCCATCATAAAGAAAAATCAAAAACGTTTTAGAGTGTATCTGACCAACGGTAAGTCGTACAGCGATGGTTGATATCGGTGTTGTTATTTTCGGTATTTTTAATTATTTTTTGTTTTATTTTGCTAATACCTATAGTTTTTTGAATATTTGGTGTTTGTATGTTGAATAAATGGTGTTTTTATGGTGATGTTTTTGTATTTATCTGAGCCATAAATGATTGAGAAAAATTTACACTTTTAATGTGCTCTGCTTATGCAGACATTTTTTGATTTTTTTTTTCGCTTCACATAAACATTCTGCCGGCTCAAAAATCAACTAAAAATAATATTTAAATAACATAAAAAACACCAATAAATAATGGATATGACCCAAGACTATATCGGATTTTTGGTGGTTTCGTTTTGCAGGTAGATTTTCAGTGTACCTATAGTGGCGAGATACACTTCCAAATGATTACCTCTCTAATTTTATTTCAGGAAACGGTACCTATTTTAGATGCACTTTTCAACTGTATTGCTGGCAAATAAAAGCATTCGTTTCAACCTTGATGAGGACTGCATGAAACATTTATAGATATCTTTAGATTTTGGTTAACAACAAATTGTCCAGCAAAACACGAAATACATGTTTTACATTTTCAAAGTAAAGAAACTAGTCTAATGAAGAAATTCACACCAATGCACACAGTTTCAAAGTCATGAAACTAGACAATTAGTATAAGCTTATTTGGATAAGCAAAGCACATTAAAAGTGTAAATTTTTCTCCATTATTTATGGCTCAGATAAATATATAAACATCACTATATTATTCAACATACAAACACCAAATATTAAAAAAAACAATAGGTATTAGCAAAATAAAACAAAAAATAATTAAAAATACCGAAAATAACAACACCGATGAATGCAAACAATAACAAAACCGGTAGAACGCAAATGGAAATGACAATTTATTCTAAATCAATTGACAGATTCACAGAAATATATTGCAAAAGAGGGTTAACGAAATTGATAGATATTTCAAACAGCCCTTCAAGCAAACGAGTCCGCTTTGGATCCGCGCACGTAGTAAACAACGTATGGATGACTCCGTATACGGATCTATACAAACTGCGTTTGTGGGCTCAAATTAGTATGTAAATTAGAATCACCACGGAACGGACTCATTTTGTGCACGTATTGTGAGAGAGAGAGCTTCCCATTTCACCATACTCAGCGAGAACCGAAACCAAATGGAATCCAGAACGGATCCAAAAAAATTAACGAACGATACAGGAGTTTTGTAGTTGAAGAATTATGCAATTTATTTTCTTCTATCGTTTGTATATAAATGAAACATCACGATTTATTTTGTATTTAATAATTAAATAATCAACTTTTGATTTTAAAATGATTTTCTTTCAGTAGGGATTTTTATTAAACTGTTGCGCTGGGCACGAACGTGAACACATTGAAAAAAGTTAATTGTTTTTGTTGTCTTCTCCTTTGTTTTCAGTCCATAAAAAAAAACTCACCATTAGGGTATTGCATACATTCTCTCTTTCTCAGTAAAAAAAAGTTCTCTCGATGTTCGTTCTTTTTTTGCATGCATATACAAAAAATGTGCTAATGTGTGTATGACACTCCGTTTTGAAATGATCCAAGAAAGACCGAAAAAGCACTGATCTCTATATACACTGGATAGTGTATTCATACAAAATTTTTGAGACAAAAATATAGTCGTGGCCGGTACCCTCATAAAACAGTATAACAGCGGCGCCAGCGGAATGGACGCTACTGGACCTGCATTTTCTTATATTTTTTTCAATATTTAGAGCCGCAATGTTTGTTGACATCAACTGATATCAAATAAATGCTCAATTTCGGCAAATATCTTCAATCACTTTCTTCGTTTGTATAGAGCAAGATATGAGGTCGTGGCCGGTACCCTTTAAAAAACTTTCCTCACAAAAACTGTTATACACTATAGGCTATTCACTATCCAGTGTATTATAGAGATCAGTGCGAAAAAGTCGGGTCGGTGAATTTGCTTGAAGGGAGAGACTCCGGAAAGGTTTATGTGGTGTAATCACTGATCTCTATAATACACTGGATACACTGATCTCTATATACACTGGATAGTGTAATTATACAAAATTTTTGAGGCAAAAATATAGTCGTGGCCGGTACCCTCATATAACAGTATAACAGCGGCGTCAGCGGTATGGACTGGACCTGGATTCAAAAATTGCCTTATAATAACTGTTATACACTATAGGCTATTCACTATCTGTATTATAGAGATAAGTGACTGGATAATGTATTCCCTACAAAGTATAACAGTTTTTGTGACTCCAATTGAAGATGACAGTTGGGATGGCAGCTCCACTTTTTGAAATCTTCCGAGCACAAAAAAAATTATTTTGACGTGAGAATTTTATCTGTGAAAACAAAATAAAACTGATAGCTGAGATTTTCAAGCTACTTATTAGAATAAATTAAGCCATTTAAAACTTTCTGTTTGGTCTGTTGCTGTTGACGGTGCTGTTGTTGTTCTACAGCCCTATTCTGGCAAACCTCACTGATACCTCACAAGTCACAACAACCTCACAAGGTAAGGTGAACTCGATTTTGTGAGGTTTTCGTATTCTGGCAGCACCCTCACAACTGTGAGCCTCACAAAAACTATCGAAATTGTGATCTTCTTCAGAGCAGGTCACAACTCACAAATTTGATATTTGAAATACAATTTTATGACACTTTTGTTTTTTCTTGTCTGAAAAAACATTTTGTAACCAAATGAATAGGTTAACCGGTGAAAAAAATGTATCCTCTGTCGTGAATCGAACAAAATTTATTTCTCCATAAAAGAAAATTATTGTTCACAAAACAATTCTCGTCGAGTACGATCGACATAGAACAGCAAGTGGTGTACATATATGATATTTACATATGTATGTATGTGGCATCACAATCATCTTCGTTGTCGATGAGTTCAGTGGGTGCGTTCAACAAAAATTCAGACCTCAGCAATCACAATAAAAAATTCACCTTGCTGTGGTAAGTTTTTTTGTGAGGTTTCTTGTGAGGGTTATCGCAGAATACGGAAAATGTTATCGAATCACAACAACCTCACAAGGAATCAACCTCACAAGGGCTTGTGACTTGTGAGACCTCACAACGCCAGAATAGCCCTGCTAATCTCTTTCTCGCTTCACACTTATCGGTCACCGCAGGCATCTTCGATGTTGCCAAACAAAAATGAAATATAACATTTTTTTCAAACCGCAGCAAACTTCACACCTATTAGGAAATGTCAAAATACAAGTGTTTTTAAAATTTTATTTGCATTACTCAAAAAAAATGTTGGAACTTGGATTGGTTTCCACAAAAGACACAAGCAAATCCAATTGTTTGTCATTAGTTGGAGGCCTAGAAACATAAACGGGTCTTATTTTTTTGTTTTTCACACTTTTATTTACTACATTTGATTCACATTTTTTAATTTCAATCAAAACAACCAAGGACCAAACAAAATCACAATTTTAACAAATGACAACAAATCCAAAACGAAAGCAAATGTCACTCGTTAATTTAAAATGAGTTTCGTTTTTATTAACTAGTATCGTTACTCGTAATCGCAAATAAAATACGAGTTTCGTTTTTTCTACTACCATTCTCGTTTCTCGTAATCGCCATTTAACGAATACGCGGTATTAACGATTATCGTTTTACATAATAAGCCCCCTGAACAGTATGGTGTAAGAAGTGCTTTAATACCTGTGTATCTGGCCAACGGTAAATCGAACAGCGATGGTTGATACCTTTTTGGAATCAGCAATTGATGAAATGAGTATCAAAATTTCTTGAAAAAGGAATCACTATTAAAAAAAATGTACTCTTAGAACTCGCATATTGGAACCTGTATGCGTATTTTAAGAGTGCTTTTTCTCATTACAACTTTTGATTAAAAGATTTTAAAGCTTCTTTTAACAGCATTAAAGGCTGATTCCAAAAAGGTATCATTCATCTCTGTACGGCTTACCGTTGGCCAGATACACTCCAAAACCTTTATCAATTTTCTTGATTTTTCCCATCATAAAGAAAAATCAAAAACGTTTTAGAGTGTATCTGACCAACGGTAAGTCGTACAGCGATGGTTGATATCGGTGTTGTTATTTTCGGTATTTTTAATTATTTTTTGTTTTATTTTGCTAATACCTATAGTTTTTTGAATATTTGGTGTTTGTATGTTGAATAAATGGTGTTTTTATGGTGATGTTTTTGTATTTATCTGAGCCATAAATGATTGAGAAAAATTTACACTTTTAATGTGCTCTGCTTATGCAGACATTTTTTGATTTTTTTTTTCGCTTCACATAAACATTCTGCCGGCTCAAAAATCAACTAAAAATAATATTTAAATAACATAAAAAACACCAATAAATAATGGATATGACCCAAGACTATATCGGATTTTTGGTGGTTTCGTTTTGCAGGTAGATTTTCAGTGTACCTATAGTGGCGAGATACACTTCCAAATGATTACCTCTCTAATTTTATTTCAGGAAACGGTACCTATTTTAGATGCACTTTTCAACTGTATTGCTGGCAAATAAAAGCATTCGTTTCAACCTTGATGAGGACTGCATGAAACATTTATAGATATCTTTAGATTTTGGTTAACAACAAATTGTCCAGCAAAACACGAAATACATGTTTTACATTTTCAAAGTAAAGAAACTAGTCTAATGAAGAAATTCACACCAATGCACACAGTTTCAAAGTCATGAAACTAGACAATTAGTATAAGCTTATTTGGATAAGCAAAGCACATTAAAAGTGTAAATTTTTCTCCATTATTTATGGCTCAGATAAATATATAAACATCACTATATTATTCAACATACAAACACCAAATATTAAAAAAAACAATAGGTATTAGCAAAATAAAACAAAAAATAATTAAAAATACCGAAAATAACAACACCGATGAATGCAAACAATAACAAAACCGGTAGAACGCAAATGGAAATGACAATTTATTCTAAATCAATTGACAGATTCACAGAAATATATTGCAAAAGAGGGTTAACGAAATTGATAGATATTTCAAACAGCCCTTCAAGCAAACGAGTCCGCTTTGGATCCGCGCACGTAGTAAACAACGTATGGATGACTCCGTATACGGATCTATACAAACTGCGTTTGTGGGCTCAAATTAGTATGTAAATTAGAATCACCACGGAACGGACTCATTTTGTGCACGTATTGTGAGAGAGAGAGCTTCCCATTTCACCATACTCAGCGAGAACCGAAACCAAATGGAATCCAGAACGGATCCAAAAAAATTAACGAACGATACAGGAGTTTTGTAGTTGAAGAATTATGCAATTTATTTTCTTCTATCGTTTGTATATAAATGAAACATCACGATTTATTTTGTATTTAATAATTAAATAATCAACTTTTGATTTTAAAATGATTTTCTTTCAGTAGGGATTTTTATTAAACTGTTGCGCTGGGCACGAACGTGAACACATTGAAAAAAGTTAATTGTTTTTGTTGTCTTCTCCTTTGTTTTCAGTCCATAAAAAAAAACTCACCATTAGGGTATTGCATACATTCTCTCTTTCTCAGTAAAAAAAAGTTCTCTCGATGTTCGTTCTTTTTTTGCATGCATATACAAAAAATGTGCTAATGTGTGTATGACACTCCGTTTTGAAATGATCCAAGAAAGACCGAAAAAGCACTGATCTCTATATACACTGGATAGTGTATTCATACAAAATTTTTGAGACAAAAATATAGTCGTGGCCGGTACCCTCATAAAACAGTATAACAGCGGCGCCAGCGGAATGGACGCTACTGGACCTGCATTTTCTTATATTTTTTTCAATATTTAGAGCCGCAATGTTTGTTGACATCAACTGATATCAAATAAATGCTCAATTTCGGCAAATATCTTCAATCACTTTCTTCGTTTGTATAGAGCAAGATATGAGGTCGTGGCCGGTACCCTTTAAAAAACTTTCCTCACAAAAACTGTTATACACTATAGGCTATTCACTATCCAGTGTATTATAGAGATCAGTGCGAAAAAGTCGGGTCGGTGAATTTGCTTGAAGGGAGAGACTCCGGAAAGGTTTATGTGGTGTAATCACTGATCTCTATAATACACTGGATACACTGATCTCTATATACACTGGATAGTGTAATTATACAAAATTTTTGAGGCAAAAATATAGTCGTGGCCGGTACCCTCATATAACAGTATAACAGCGGCGTCAGCGGTATGGACTGGACCTGGATTCAAAAATTGCCTTATAATAACTGTTATACACTATAGGCTATTCACTATCTGTATTATAGAGATAAGTGACTGGATAATGTATTCCCTACAAAGTATAACAGTTTTTGTGACTCCAATTGAAGATGACAGTTGGGATGGCAGCTCCACTTTTTGAAATCTTCCGAGCACAAAAAAAATTATTTTGACGTAAGAATTTTATCTGTGAAAACAAAATAAAACTGATAGCTGAGATTTTCAAGCTACTTATTAGAATAAATTAAGCCATTTAAAACTTTCTGTTTGGTCTGTTGCTGTTGACGGTGCTGTTGTTGTTCTACAGCCCTATTCTGGCAAACCTCACTGATACCTCACAAGTCACAACAACCTCACAAGGTAAGGTGAACTCGATTTTGTGAGGTTTTCGTATTCTGGCAGCACCCTCACAACTGTGAGCCTCACAAAAACTATCGAAATTGTGATCTTCTTCAGAGCAGGTCACAACTCACAAATTTGATATTTGAAATACAATTTTATGACACTTTTGTTTTTTCTTGTCTGAAAAAACATTTTGTAACCAAATGAATAGGTTAACTGGTGAAAAAAATGTATCCTCTGTCGTGAATCGAACAAAATTTATTTCTCCATAAAAGAAAATTATTGTTCACAAAACAATTCTCGTCGAGTACGATCGACATAGAACAGCAAGTGGTGTACATATATGATATTTACATATGTATGTATGTGGCATCACAATCATCTTCGTTGTCGATGAGTTCAGTGGGTGCGTTCAACAAAAATTCAGACCTCAGCAATCACAATAAAAAATTCACCTTGCTGTGGTAAGTTTTTTTGTGAGGTTTCTTGTGAGGGTTATCGCAGAATACGGAAAATGTTATCGAATCACAACAACCTCACAAGGAATCAACCTCACAAGGGCTTGTGACTTGTGAGACCTCACAACGCCAGAATAGCCCTGCTAATCTCTTTCTCGCTTCACACTTATCGGTCACCGCAGGCATCTTCGATGTTGCCAAACAAAAATGAAATATAACATTTTTTTCAAACCGCAGCAAACTTCACACCTATTAGGAAATGTCAAAATACAAGTGTTTTTAAAATTTTATTTGCATTACTCAAAAAAAATGTTGGAACTTGGATTGGTTTCCACAAAAGACACAAGCAAATCCAATTGTTTGTCATTAGTTGGAGGCCTAGAAACATAAACGGGTCTTATTTTTTTGTTTTTCACACTTTTATTTACTACATTTGATTCACATTTTTTAATTTCAATCAAAACAACCAAGGACCAAACAAAATCACAATTTTAACAAATGACAACAAATCCAAAACGAAAGCAAATGTCACTCGTTAATTTAAAATGAGTTTCGTTTTTATTAACTAGTATCGTTACTCGTAATCGCAAATAAAATACGAGTTTCGTTTTTTCTACTACCATTCTCGTTTCTCGTAATCGCCATTTAACGAATACGCGGTATTAACGATTATCGTTTTACATAATAAGCCCCCTGAACAGTATGGTGTAAGAAGTGCTTTAATACCTGTGTATCTGGCCAACGGTAAATCGAACAGCGATGGTTGATACCTTTTTGGAATCAGCAATTGATGAAATGAGTATCAAAATTTCTTGAAAAAGGAATCACTATTAAAAAAAATGTACTCTTAGAACTCGCATATTGGAACCTGTATGCGTATTTTAAGAGTGCTTTTTCTCATTACAACTTTTGATTAAAAGATTTTAAAGCTTCTTTTAACAGCATTAAAGGCTGATTCCAAAAAGGTATCATTCATCTCTGTACGGCTTACCGTTGGCCAGATACACTCCAAAACCTTTATCAATTTTCTTGATTTTTCCCATCATAAAGAAAAATCAAAAACGTTTTAGAGTGTATCTGACCAACGGTAAGTCGTACAGCGATGGTTGATATCGGTGTTGTTATTTTCGGTATTTTTAATTATTTTTTGTTTTATTTTGCTAATACCTATAGTTTTTTTGAATATTTGGTGTTTGTATGTTGAATAAATGGTGTTTTTATGGTGATGTTTTTGTATTTATCTGAGCCATAAATGATTGAGAAAAATTTACACTTTTAATGTGCTCTGCTTATGCAGACATTTTTTGATTTTTTTTTTCGCTTCACATAAACATTCTGCCGGCTCAAAAATCAACTAAAAATAATATTTAAATAACATAAAAAACACCAATAAATAATGGATATGACCCAAGACTATATCGGATTTTTGGTGGTTTCGTTTTGCAGGTAGATTTTCAGTGTACCTATAGTGGCGAGATACACTTCCAAATGATTACCTCTCTAATTTTATTTCAGGAAACGGTACCTATTTTAGATGCACTTTTCAACTGTATTGCTGGCAAATAAAAGCATTTGTTTCAACCTTGATGAGGACTGCATGAAACATTTATAGATATCTTTAGATTTTGGTTAACAACAAATTGTCCAGCAAAACACGAAATACATGTTTTACATTTTCAAAGTAAAGAAACTAGTCTAATGAAGAAATTCACACCAATGCACACAGTTTCAAAGTCATGAAACTAGACAATTAGTATAAGCTTATTTGGATAAGCAAAGCACATTAAAAGTGTAAATTTTTCTCCATTATTTATGGCTCAGATAAATATATAAACATCACTATATTATTCAACATACAAACACCAAATATTAAAAAAAACAATAGGTATTAGCAAAATAAAACAAAAAATAATTAAAAATACCGAAAATAACAACACCGATGAATGCAAACAATAACAAAACCGGTAGAACGCAAATGGAAATGACAATTTATTCTAAATCAATTGACAGATTCACAGAAATATATTGCAAAAGAGGGTTAACGAAATTGATAGATATTTCAAACAGCCCTTCAAGCAAACGAGTCCGCTTTGGATCCGCGCACGTAGTAAACAACGTATGGATGACTCCGTATACGGATCTATACAAACTGCGTTTGTGGGCTCAAATTAGTATGTAAATTAGAATCACCACGGAACGGACTCATTTTGTGCACGTATTGTGAGAGAGAGAGCTTCCCATTTCACCATACTCAGCGAGAACCGAAACCAAATGGAATCCAGAACGGATCCAAAAAAATTAACGAACGATACAGGAGTTTTGTAGTTGAAGAATTATGCAATTTATTTTCTTCTATCGTTTGTATATAAATGAAACATCACGATTTATTTTGTATTTAATAATTAAATAATCAACTTTTGATTTTAAAATGATTTTCTTTCAGTAGGGATTTTTATTAAACTGTTGCGCTGGGCACGAACGTGAACACATTGAAAAAAGTTAATTGTTTTTGTTGTCTTCTCCTTTGTTTTCAGTCCATAAAAAAAAACTCACCATTAGGGTATTGCATACATTCTCTCTTTCTCAGTAAAAAAAAGTTCTCTCGATGTTCGTTCTTTTTTTGCATGCATATACAAAAAATGTGCTAATGTGTGTATGACACTCCGTTTTGAAATGATCCAAGAAAGACCGAAAAAGCACTGATCTCTATATACACTGGATAGTGTATTCATACAAAATTTTTGAGACAAAAATATAGTCGTGGCCGGTACCCTCATAAAACAGTATAACAGCGGCGCCAGCGGAATGGACGCTACTGGACCTGCATTTTCTTATATTTTTTTCAATATTTAGAGCCGCAATGTTTGTTGACATCAACTGATATCAAATAAATGCTCAATTTCGGCAAATATCTTCAATCACTTTCTTCGTTTGTATAGAGCAAGATATGAGGTCGTGGCCGGTACCCTTTAAAAAACTTTCCTCACAAAAACTGTTATACACTATAGGCTATTCACTATCCAGTGTATTATAGAGATCAGTGCGAAAAAGTCGGGTCGGTGAATTTGCTTGAAGGGAGAGACTCCGGAAAGGTTTATGTGGTGTAATCACTGATCTCTATAATACACTGGATACACTGATCTCTATATACACTGGATAGTGTAATTATACAAAATTTTTGAGGCAAAAATATAGTCGTGGCCGGTACCCTCATATAACAGTATAACAGCGGCGTCAGCGGTATGGACTGGACCTGGATTCAAAAATTGCCTTATAATAACTGTTATACACTATAGGCTATTCACTATCTGTATTATAGAGATAAGTGACTGGATAATGTATTCCCTACAAAGTATAACAGTTTTTGTGACTCCAATTGAAGATGACAGTCGGGATGGCAGCTCCACTTTTTGAAATCTTCCGAGCACAAAAAAAATTATTTTGACGTAAGAATTTTATCTGTGAAAACAAAATAAAACTGATAGCTGAGATTTTCAAGCTACTTATTAGAATAAATTAAGCCATTTAAAACTTTCTGTTTGGTCTGTTGCTGTTGACGGTGCTGTTGTTGTTCTACAGCCCTATTCTGGCAAACCTCACTGATACCTCACAAGTCACAACAACCTCACAAGGTAAGGTGAACTCGATTTTGTGAGGTTTTCGTATTCTGGCAGCACCCTCACAACTGTGAGCCTCACAAAAACTATCGAAATTGTGATCTTCTTCAGAGCAGGTCACAACTCACAAATTTGATATTTGAAATACAATTTTATGACACTTTTGTTTTTTCTTGTCTGAAAAAACATTTTGTAACCAAATGAATAGGTTAACTGGTGAAAAAAATGTATCCTCTGTCGTGAATCGAACAAAATTTATTTCTCCATAAAAGAAAATTATTGTTCACAAAACAATTCTCGTCGAGTACGATCGACATAGAACAGCAAGTGGTGTACATATATGATATTTACATATGTATGTATGTGGCATCACAATCATCTTCGTTGTCGATGAGTTCAGTGGGTGCGTTCAACAAAAATTCAGACCTCAGCAATCACAATAAAAAATTCACCTTGCTGTGGTAAGTTTTTTTGTGAGGTTTCTTGTGAGGGTTATCGCAGAATACGGAAAATGTTATCGAATCACAACAACCTCACAAGGAATCAACCTCACAAGGGCTTGTGACTTGTGAGACCTCACAACGCCAGAATAGCCCTGCTAATCTCTTTCTCGCTTCACACTTATCGGTCACCGCAGGCATCTTCGATGTTGCCAAACAAAAATGAAATATAACATTTTTTTCAAACCGCAGCAAACTTCACACCTATTAGGAAATGTCAAAATACAAGTGTTTTTAAAATTTTATTTGCATTACTCAAAAAAAATGTTGGAACTTGGATTGGTTTCCACAAAAGACACAAGCAAATCCAATTGTTTGTCATTAGTTGGAGGCCTAGAAACATAAACGGGTCTTATTTTTTTGTTTTTCACACTTTTATTTACTACATTTGATTCACATTTTTTAATTTCAATCAAAACAACCAAGGACCAAACAAAATCACAATTTTAACAAATGACAACAAATCCAAAACGAAAGCAAATGTCACTCGTTAATTTAAAATGAGTTTCGTTTTTATTAACTAGTATCGTTACTCGTAATCGCAAATAAAATACGAGTTTCGTTTTTTCTACTACCATTCTCGTTTCTCGTAATCGCCATTTAACGAATACGCGGTATTAACGATTATCGTTTTACATAATAAGCCCCCTGAACAGTATGGTGTAAGAAGTGCTTTAATACCTGTGTATCTGGCCAACGGTAAATCGAACAGCGATGGTTGATACCTTTTTGGAATCAGCAATTGATGAAATGAGTATCAAAATTTCTTGAAAAAGGAATCACTATTAAAAAAAATGTACTCTTAGAACTCGCATATTGGAACCTGTATGCGTATTTTAAGAGTGCTTTTTCTCATTACAACTTTTGATTAAAAGATTTTAAAGCTTCTTTTAACAGCATTAAAGGCTGATTCCAAAAAGGTATCATTCATCTCTGTACGGCTTACCGTTGGCCAGATACACTCCAAAACCTTTATCAATTTTCTTGATTTTTCCCATCATAAAGAAAAATCAAAAACGTTTTAGAGTGTATCTGACCAACGGTAAGTCGTACAGCGATGGTTGATATCGGTGTTGTTATTTTCGGTATTTTTAATTATTTTTTGTTTTATTTTGCTAATACCTATAGTTTTTTGAATATTTGGTGTTTGTATGTTGAATAAATGGTGTCTTTATGGTGATGTTTTTGTATTTATCTGAGCCATAAATGATTGAGAAAAATTTACACTTTTAATGTGCTCTGCTTATGCAGACATTTTTTGATTTTTTTTTTTCGCTTCACATAAACATTCTGCCGGCTCAAAAATCAACTAAAAATAATATTTAAATAACATAAAAAACACCAATAAATAATGGATATGACCCAAGACTATATCGGATTTTTGGTGGTTTCGTTTTGCAGGTAGATTTTCAGTGTACCTATAGTGGCGAGATACACTTCCAAATGATTACCTCTCTAATTTTATTTCAGGAAATGGTACCTATTTTAGATGCACTTTTCAACTGTATTGCTGGCAAATAAAAGCATTCGTTTCAACCTTGATGAGGACTGCATGAAACATTTATAGATATCTTTAGATTTTGGTTAACAACAAATTGTCCAGCAAAACACGAAATACATGTTTTACATTTTCAAAGTAAAGAAACTAGTCTAATGAAGAAATTCACACCAATGCACACAGTTTCAAAGTCATGAAACTAGACAATTAGTATAAGCTTATTTGGATAAGCAAAGCACATTAAAAGTGTAAATTTTTCTCCATTATTTATGGCTCAGATAAATATATAAACATCACTATATTATTCAACATACAAACACCAAATATTAAAAAAAACAATAGGTATTAGCAAAATAAAACAAAAAATAATTAAAAATACCGAAAATAACAACACCGATGAATGCAAACAATAACAAAACCGGTAGAACGCAAATGGAAATGACAATTTATTCTAAATCAATTGACAGATTCACAGAAATATATTGCAAAAGAGGGTTAACGAAATTGATAGATATTTCAAACAGGCCTTCAAGCAAACGAGTCCGCTTTGGATCCGCGCACGTAGTAAACAACGTATGGATGACTCCGTATACGGATCTATACAAACTGCGTTTGTGGGCTCAAATTAGTATGTAAATTAGAATCACCACGGAACGGACTCATTTTGTGCACGTATTGTGAGAGAGAGAGCTTCCCATTTCACCATACTCAGCGAGAACCGAAACCAAATGGAATCCAGAACGGATCCAAAAAAATTAACGAACGATACAGGAGTTTTGTAGTTGAAGAATTATGCAATTTATTTTCTTCTATCGTTTGTATATAAATGAAACATCACGATTTATTTTGTATTTAATAATTAAATAATCAACTTTTGATTTTAAAATGATTTTCTTTCAGTAGGGATTTTTATTAAACTGTTGCGCTGGGCACGAACGTGAACACATTGAAAAAAGTTAATTGTTTTTGTTGTCTTCTCCTTTGTTTTCAGTCCATAAAAAAAAACTCACCATTAGGGTATTGCATACATTCTCTCTTTCTCAGTAAAAAAAAGTTCTCTCGATGTTCGTTCTTTTTTTGCATGCATATACAAAAAATGTGCTAATGTGTGTATGACACTCCGTTTTGAAATGATCCAAGAAAGACCGAAAAAGCACTGATCTCTATATACACTGGATAGTGTATTCATACAAAATTTTTGAGACAAAAATATAGTCGTGGCCGGTACCCTCATAAAACAGTATAACAGCGGCGCCAGCGGAATGGACGCTACTGGACCTGCATTTTCTTATATTTTTTTCAATATTTAGAGCCGCAATGTTTGTTGACATCAACTGATATCAAATAAATGCTCAATTTCGGCAAATATCTTCAATCACTTTCTTCGTTTGTATAGAGCAAGATATGAGGTCGTGGCCGGTACCCTTTAAAAAACTTTCCTCACAAAAACTGTTATACACTATAGGCTATTCACTATCCAGTGTATTATAGAGATCAGTGCGAAAAAGTCGGGTCGGTGAATTTGCTTGAAGGGAGAGACTCCGGAAAGGTTTATGTGGTGTAATCACTGATCTCTATAAGTAAGTAGTAAGTAAGTAATTCATTTATTTACATTAATTTACCATAATTTAATACAATATTATGAATTTAAATGCTATGGCTATGCCGTCAGCCAGGATGACAGTAATAAATAAGGTTATTTAGATTTATGTTTTTGAATTTAATAGAATTCTGTTGTTAATAACAATCTATACTTGTAAATATCTTTTAAAAATTTACTTAATGCTTTCCAATCATGCTCGTTTAGGATATTTATAGTCTCTTGTAAGGTAAGAGTATTTTTTCCGAAAAAGGAGCGTCTTTGAGTTTTGAATATTGGACATATACCAATGAAGTGTAAACAATCTTCTTTTGATTTTAAGTTGCAAAGCGTACAGAATTGGTTAAAACTACCATTGTAAGGATTTCCATTTAAGTTGAGAACTTCGCATCTTGCTTTAAAGATTAGGGATATCTCTGCATAACTCAGTGAATCCTGGAAGTAGTTTCTGGTACCAAGATTATAGTTGAGCTGACTGTAGATTATTCTACTGAATGACTCTTGAGCTTCTTCCTTCAGTGAATGCCTCATTCTGTCCTCATTTTTCTCTATGATGCTGTACATTTGTCTTTTCAGATGGTTTATATTGCTCAAATCATCATCCAATCTCACTCCACACTCATTGCCAACAGATTGCCATCTTGCAAACCACCAGTCCTTGTTTCTCAACTCATACAAAAGCAGTTTTTTCGAATGTTTTGTGTTCTGATGGTTGCTGCAGATTTTGATGATGTAATCAGCTTGACACTTCAACGTGCTTGTCAGAAGTTTTGGAAGTCCTGTTTCTAAATATATGGCATAATTAGGTGTATTCAGGGGTAGGTTGAAAAGTTTCTTTATGAAATTCCTATAAAATTTTTCGATTTCTTCGTATTCTTCTGATCCCCAAACCTGAGCAGCATACAAGAGAGTTGATTTTACTACTGAATTAAAGATTTTGTATTTTGTAGATAAGTTAATTTGTTTATTAGAGAAGATGTTTTTCCATGTTAAATTTATCAAACTTTGCGAACTTTTGGCTTTCTCTGATAAATGAATTTTGAAATTTAATGTTGGATTCAGTTTTAAACCTAGATATTTGATTTCTTTTGTTACCTCCAGTTGCGTATCATTGTATTTCCAGCTTCTTCCATTGTAAGCGCTTTGTGTTCGGGCAAATATCATTATTTTGGATTTTGTTGTGTTGATAGATAGTCCCCATCTGTTACAGTATGTAGATAACCGATTGATCATCAATTGTAAACCTTCGGGTGATTCTGAAAGTATGACGAGGTCATCGGCGTATAATAATACATTCACGGTGCAGCTCGCTATTCTTATTCCCCCAGGAAGTTCATCAGCAACATCATTTATAAATAACGAGAACAAAAGAGCGCTTAGTGGGCATCCTTGTTTAACTCCTGTGCTGGTGCTAAACCATTCTGAAAAGTTCGATCCATCCCAAACAGCCGCCTTCGTATCCGTGTACATCTCTCTAATTACTTTTAGAAACTTTGTAGATATACCAAGCTGTGCCAACTTATAAATTAGGGCATTCCTATTGACTAGGTCAAAAGCAGCTTTGAAGTCAACGAAAAATGAGAAGACCTTTTTGTTACGTGCTTGAAATGCTTTGACTATAGATGATAGTGTAAACATGTGATCGATCGTTGAAAAGTTTTTTCTGAAACCGGCCTGTAGATCAGATAAAATATTATTCTGTTCGATCCATTTTTCAAGCCTTACAACTAGTATACTGCAGAATATTTTTGCTACTACATTCATGAATGAAATTCCTCTATAATTTTCAGGAGAGTGAAGCGAGCCTTTTTTGTGTATAGGGAAAATGACGGATTTTTTGAACGATGAAGGTATGTCGGCATTCATAAAGATTTTATTGAAAAGAATTTTTAAATGGTTGAGAAACATAGGAGTTGCATTTTTGAAAAATTCGTAAGGAATTCCATCTTCACCTGGTGCCTTTTTATTTTTTGCTTTATTTAACACATCTTCAATTTCTTCGGTTTCAATATCTGCATCTAATATGTGGTCAGTGATTAAAGGATCTGTAGTGAGAGTTGTATAACCAGAATTATTAGAGAGAAGACGACTAAAGTAAGTGGCAAGGGTTTCAGTGGAAATTCCAGCACCTATTTTATAGTTGGTTCCGTTAATCTCTTTCGCAATTTTCCAGAAGTCCTTCGGATTTTTTGTTCGGCCTAGATCAATTGCTTTTTCATTATCATAAGCATATTTTTTTTTCATACATAACATTTTGTAACTTGCGTTTGCTTCCAGATACCAGTTTCTCAATTGAGGATTATTTGATGACCGCAGTGCTTTCAAAAGTGCAAAAGATTTTTTCCGAGCTTTGTAGCAGTCTTGATCAAACCATTTTTGATCTCTATAATACACTGGATACACTGATCTCTATATACACTGGATAGTGTAATTATACAAAATTTTTGAGGCAAAAATATAGTCGTGGCCGGTACCCTCATATAACAGTATAACAGCGGCGTCAGCGGTATGGACTGGACCTGGATTCAAAAATTGCCTTATAATAACTGTTATACACTATAGGCTATTCACTATCTGTAGTATAGAGATAAGTGACTGGATAATGTATTCCCTACAAAGTATAACAGTTTTTGTGACTCCAATTGAAGATGACAGTTGGGATGGCAGCTCCACTTTTTGAAATCTTCCGAGCACAAAAAAAATTATTTTGACGTAAGAATTTTATCTGTGAAAACAAAATAAAACTGATAGCTGAGATTTTCAAGCTACTTATTAGAATAAATTAAGCCATTTAAAACTTTCTGTTTGGTCTGTTGCTGTTGACGGTGCTGTTGTTGTTCTACAGCCCTATTCTGGCAAACCTCACTGATACCTCACAAGTCACAACAACCTCACAAGGTAAGGTGAACTCGATTTTGTGAGGTTTTCGTATTCTGGCAGCACCCTCACAACTGTGAGCCTCACAAAAACTATCGAAATTGTGATCTTCTTCAGAGCAGGTCACAACTCACAAATTTGATATTTGAAATACAATTTTATGACACTTTTGTTTTTTCTTGTCTGAAAAAACATTTTGTAACCAAATGAATAGGTTAACTGGTGAAAAAAATGTATCCTCTGTCGTGAATCGAACAAAATTTATTTCTCCATAAAAGAAAATTATTGTTCACAAAACAATTCTCGTCGAGTACGATCGACATAGAACAGCAAGTGGTGTACATATATGATATTTACATATGTATGTATGTGGCATCACAATCATCTTCGTTGTCGATGAGTTCAGTGGGTGCGTTCAACAAAAATTCAGACCTCAGCAATCACAATAAAAAATTCACCTTGCTGTGGTAAGTTTTTTTGTGAGGTTTCTTGTGAGGGTTATCGCAGAATACGGAAAATGTTATCGAATCACAACAACCTCACAAGGAATCAACCTCACAAGGGCTTGTGACTTGTGAGACCTCACAACGCCAGAATAGCCCTGCTAATCTCTTTCTCGCTTCACACTTATCGGTCACCGCAGGCATCTTCGATGTTGCCAAACAAAAATGAAATATAACATTTTTTTCAAACCGCAGCAAACTTCACACCTATTAGGAAATGTCAAAATACAAGTGTTTTTAAAATTTTTTTTGCATTACTCAAAAAAAATGTTGGAACTTGGATTGGTTTCCACAAAAGACACAAGCAAATCCAATTGTTTGTCATTAGTTGGAGGCCTAGAAACATAAACGGGTCTTATTTTTTTGTTTTTCACACTTTTATTTACTACATTTGATTCACATTTTTTAATTTCAATCAAAACAACCAAGGACCAAACAAAATCACAATTTTAACAAATGACAACAAATCCAAAACGAAAGCAAATGTCACTCGTTAATTTAAAATGAGTTTCGTTTTTATTAACTAGTATCGTTACTCGTAATCGCAAATAAAATACGAGTTTCGTTTTTTCTACTACCATTCTCGTTTCTCGTAATCGCCATTTAACGAATACGCGGTATTAACGATTATCGTTTTACATAATAAGCCCCCTGAACAGTATGGTGTAAGAAGTGCTTTAATACCTGTGTATCTGGCCAACGGTAAATCGAACAGCGATGGTTGATACCTTTTTGGAATCAGCAATTGATGAAATGAGTATCAAAATTTCTTGAAAAAGGAATCACTATTAAAAAAAATGTACTCTTAGAACTCGCATATTGGAACCTGTATGCGTATTTTAAGAGTGCTTTTTCTCATTACAACTTTTGATTAAAAGATTTTAAAGCTTCTTTTAACAGCATTAAAGGCTGATTCCAAAAAGGTATCATTCATCTCTGTACGGCTTACCGTTGGCCAGATACACTCCAAAACCTTTATCAATTTTCTTGATTTTTCCCATCATAAAGAAAAATCAAAAACGTTTTAGAGTGTATCTGACCAACGGTAAGTCGTACAGCGATGGTTGATATCGGTGTTGTTATTTTCGGTATTTTTAATTATTTTTTGTTTTATTTTGCTAATACCTATAGTTTTTTGAATATTTGGTGTTTGTATGTTGAATAAATGGTGTTTTTATGGTGATGTTTTTGTATTTATCTGAGCCATAAATGATTGAGAAAAATTTACACTTTTAATGTGCTCTGCTTATGCAGACATTTTTTGATTTTTTTTTTCGCTTCACATAAACATTCTGCCGGCTCAAAAATCAACTAAAAATAATATTTAAATAACATAAAAAACACCAATAAATAATGGATATGACCCAAGACTATATCGGATTTTTGGTGGTTTCGTTTTGCAGGTAGATTTTCAGTGTACCTATAGTGGCGAGATACACTTCCAAATGATTACCTCTCTAATTTTATTTCAGGAAATGGTACCTATTTTAGATGCACTTTTCAACTGTATTGCTGGCAAATAAAAGCATTCGTTTCAACCTTGATGAGGACTGCATGAAACATTTATAGATATCTTTTGATTTTGGTTAACAACAAATTGTCCAGCAAAACACGAAATACATGTTTTACATTTTCAAAGTAAAGAAACTAGTCTAATGAAGAAATTCACACCAATGCACACAGTTTCAAAGTCATGAAACTAGACAATTAGTATAAGCTTATTTGGATAAGCAAAGCACATTAAAAGTGTAAATTTTTCTCCATTATTTATGGCTCAGATAAATATATAAACATCACTATATTATTCAACATACAAACACCAAATATTAAAAAAAAACAATAGGTATTAGCAAAATAAAACAAAAAATAATTAAAAATACCGAAAATAACAACACCGATGAATGCAAACAATAACAAAACCGGTAGAACGCAAATGGAAATGACAATTTATTCTAAATCAATTGACAGATTCACAGAAATATATTGCAAAAGAGGGTTAACGAAATTGATAGATATTTCAAACAGCCCTTCAAGCAAACGAGTCCGCTTTGGATCCGCGCACGTAGTAAACAACGTATGGATGACTCCGTATACGGATCTATACAAACTGCGTTTGTGGGCTCAAATTAGTATGTAAATTAGAATCACCACGGAACGGACTCATTTTGTGCACGTATTGTGAGAGAGAGAGCTTCCCATTTCACCATACTCAGCGAGAACCGAAACCAAATGGAATCCAGAACGGATCCAAAAAAATGAACGAACGATACAGGCATTTTGTAGTTGAAGAATTATGCAATTTATTTTCTTCTATCGTTTGTATATAAATGAAACATCACGATTTATTTTGTATTTAATAATTAAATAATCAACTTTTGATTTT
This sequence comes from Epistrophe grossulariae, assembly GCA_929447395.1. Taxonomy (NCBI): domain Eukaryota; kingdom Metazoa; phylum Arthropoda; class Insecta; order Diptera; family Syrphidae; genus Epistrophe; species Epistrophe grossulariae. The sequence continues at coordinate 94,906,478 of OV839566.1, forward strand.
AAAATGATTTTCTTTCAGTAGGGATTTTTATTAAACTGTTGCGCTGGGCACGAACGTGAACACATTGAAAAAAGTTAATTGTTTTTGTTGTCTTCTCCTTTGTTTTCAGTCCATAAAAAAAAACTCACCATTAGGGTATTGCATACATTCTCTCTTTCTCAGTAAAAAAAAGTTCTCTCGATGTTCGTTCTTTTTTTGCATGCATATACAAAAAATGTGCTAATGTGTGTATGACACTCCGTTTTGAAATGATCCAAGAAAGACCGAAAAAGCACTGATCTCTATATACACTGGATAGTGTATTCATACAAAATTTTTGAGACAAAAATATAGTCGTGGCCGGTACCCTCATAAAACAGTATAACAGCGGCGCCAGCGGAATGGACGCTACTGGACCTGCATTTTCTTATATTTTTTTTCAATATTTAGAGCCGCAATGTTTGTTGACATCAACTGATATCAAATAAATGCTCAATTTCGGCAAATATCTTCAATCACTTTCTTCGTTTGTATAGAGCAAGATATGAGGTCGTGGCACTGATCTCTATATACACTGGATAGTGTATTCATACAAAATTTTTGAGGCAAAAATATAGTCGTGGCCGGTACCCTCATATAACAGTATAACAGCGGCGCCAGCGGAATGGGCGCTACTGGACCTGCATTTTCTTATATTTTTTTCAATATTTACAGCCGCAATGCTTGTTGACATCAACTGATATCAAATAAATACTCAATTTCGGCAAATATCTTCAATCACTTTCTTCGTTTGTATAGAGCGAGATATGAGGTCGTGGCCGGTACCCTTTAAAAAACTTGCCTCACAAAAACTGTTATACACTATAGGCTATTCACTATCCAGTGTATTATAGAGATCAGTGGGTCGTGGCCGGTACCCTTTAAAAAACTTTCCTCACAAAAACTGTTATACACTATAGGCTATCACTATCCAGTGTATTATAGAGATCAGTGCGAAAAAGTCGGGTCGGTGAATTTTCTTGAAGGGAGAGACTCCGGAAAGGTTTATGTGGTGTAATCACTGATCTCTATAATACACTGGATACACTGATCTCTATATACACTGGATAGTGTAATTATACAAAATTTTTGAGGCAAAAATATAGTCGTGGCCGGTACCCTCATATAACAGTATAACAGCGGCGTCAGTGGTATGGACTGGACCTGGATTCAAAAATTGCCTTATAATAACTGTTATACACTATAGGCTATTCACTATCTGTATTATAGAGATAAGTGACTGGATAATGTATTCCCTACAAAGTATAACAGTTTTTGTGACTCCAATTGAAGATGACAGTTGGGATGGCAGCTCCACTTTTTGAAATCTTCCGAGCACAAAAAAAATCATTTTGACGTAAGAATTTTATCTGTGAAAACAAAATAAAACTGATACCTGAGATTTTCAAGCTACTTATTAGAATAAATTAAGCCATTTAAAACTTTCTGTTTGGTCTGTTGCTGTTGACGGTGCTGTTGTTGTTCTACAGCCCTATTCTGGCAAACCTCACTGATACCTCACAAGTCACAACAACCTCACAAGGTAAGGTGAACTCGATTTTGTGAGGTTTTCGTATTCTGGCAGCACCCTCACAACTGTGAGCCTCACAAAAACTATCGAAATTGTGATCTTCTTCAGAGCAGGTCACAACTCACAAATTTGATATTTGAAATACAATTTTATGACACTTTTGTTTTTTCTTGTCTGAAAAAACATTTTGTAACCAAATGAATAGGTTAACTGGTGAAAAAAATGTATCCTCTGTCGTGAATCGAACAAAATTTATTTCTCCATAAAAGAAAATTATTGTTCACAAAACAATTCTCGTCGAGTACGATCGGCATAGAACAGCAAGTGGTGTACATATATGATATTTACATATGTATGTATGTGGCATCACAATCATCTTCGTTGTCGATGAGTTCAGTGGGTGCGTTCAACAAAAATTCAGACCTCAGCAATCACAATAAAAAATTCACCTTGCTGTGGTAAGTTTTTTTGTGAGGTTTCTTGTGAGGGTTATCGCAGAATACGGAAAATGTTATCGAATCACAACAACCTCACAAGGAATCAACCTCACAAGGGCTTGTGACTTGTGAGACCTCACAACGCCAGAATAGCCCTGCTAATCTCTTTCTCGCTTCACACTTATCGGTCACCGCAGGCATCTTCGATGTTGCCAAACAAAAATGAAATATAACATTTTTTTCAAACCGCAGCAAACTTCACACCTATTAGCAAATGTCAAAATACAAGTGTTTTTAAAATTTTATTTGCATTACTTAAAAAAAATGTTGGAACTTGGATTGGTTTCCACAAAAGACACAAGCAAATCCAATTGTTTGTCATTAGTTGGAGGCCTAGAAACATAAACGGGTCTTATTTTTTTGTTTTTCACACTTTTATTTACTACATTTGATTCACATTTTTTAATTTCAATCAAAACAACCAAGGACCAAACAAAATCACAATTTTAACAAATGACAACAAATCCAAAACGAAAGCAAATGTCACTCGTTAATTTAAAATGAGTTTCGTTTTTATTAACTAGTATCGTTACTCGTAATCGCAAAAAAATACGAGTTTCGTTTTTTCTACTACCATTCTCGTTTCTCGTAATCGCCATTTAACGAATACGCGGTATTAACGATTATCGTTTTACATAATAAGCCCCCTGAACAGTATGGTGTAAGAAGTGCTTTAATACCTGTGTATCTGGCCAACGGTAAATCGAACAGCGATGGTTGATACCTTTTTGGAATCAGCAATTGATGAAATGAGTATCAAAATTTCTTGAAAAAGGAATCACTATTAAAAAAATGTACTCTTAGAACTCGCATATTGGAACCTGTATGCGTATTTTAAGAGTGCTTTTTCTCATTACAACTTTTGATTAAAAGATTTTAAAGCTTCTTTTAACAGCATTAAAGGCTGATTCCAAAAAGGTATCATTCATCTCTGTACGGCTTACCGTTGGCCAGATACACTCCAAAACCTTTATCAATTTTCTTGATTTTTCCCATCATAAAGAAAAATCAAAAACGTTTTAGAGTGTATCTGACCAACGGTAAGTCGTACAGCGATGGTTGATATCGGTGTTGTTATTTTCGGTATTTTTAATTATTTTTTGTTTTATTTTGCTAATACCTATAGTTTTTTGAATATTTGGTGTTTGTATGTTGAATAAATGGTGTTTTTATGGTGATGTTTTTGTATTTATCTGAGCCATAAATGATTGAGAAAAATTTACACTTTTAATGTGCTCTGCTTATGCAGACATTTTTTGATTTTTTTTTTCGCTTCACATAAACATTCTGCCGGCTCAAAAATCAACTAAAAATAATATTTAAATAACATAAAACATAAAACATAAAAAAAAAAAACACCAATAAATAATGGATATGACCCAAGACTATATCGGATTTTTGGTGGTTTCGTTTTGCAGGTAGATTTTCAGTGTACCTATAGTGGCGAGATACACTTCCAAATGATTACCTCTCTAATTTTATTTCAGGAAATGGTACCTATTTTAGATGCACTTTTCAACTGTATTGCTGGCAAATAAAAGCATTCGTTTCAACCTTGATGAGGACTGCATGAAACATTTATAGATATCTTTAGATTTTGGTTAACAACAAATTGTCCAGCAAAACACGAAATACATGTTTTACATTTTCAAAGTAAAGAAACTAGTCTAATGAAGAAATTCACACCAATGCACACAGTTTCAAAGTCATGAAACTAGACAATTAGTATAAGCTTATTTGGATAAGCAAAGCACATTAAAAGTGTAAATGTTTCTCCATTATTTATGGCTCAGATAAATATATAAACATCACTATATTATTCAACATACAAACACCAAATATTAAAAAAAACAATAGGTATTAGCAAAATAAAACAAAAAATAATTAAAAATACCGAAAATAACAACACCGATGAATGCAAACAATAACAAAACCGGTAGAACGCAAATGGAAATGACAATTTATTCTAAATCAATTGACAGATTCACAGAAATATATTGCAAAAGAGGGTTAACGAAATTGATAGATATTTCAAACAGCCCTTCAAGCAAACGAGTCCGCTTTGGATCCGCGCACGTAGTAAACAACGTATGGATGACTCCGTATACGGATCTATACAAACTGCGTTTGTGGGCTCAAATTAGTATGTAAATTAGAATCACCACGGAACGGACTCATTTTGTGCACGTATTGTGAGAGAGAGAGCTTCCCATTTCACCATACTCAGCGAGAACCGAAACCAAATGGAATCCAGAACGGATCCAAAAAAATGAACGAACGATACAGGCATTTTGTAGTTGAAGAATTATGCAATTTATTTTCTTCTATCGTTTGTATATAAATGAAACATCACGATTTATTTTGTATTTAATAATTAAATAATCAACTTTTGATTTTAAAATGATTTTCTTTCAGTAGGGATTTTTATTAAACTGTTGCGCTGGGCACGAACGTGAACACATTGAAAAAAGTTAATTGTTTTTGTTGTCTTCTCCTTTGTTTTCAGTCCATAAAAAAAAACTCACCATTAGGGTATTGCATACATTCTCTCTTTCTCAGTAAAAAAAAGTTCTCTCGATGTTCGTTCTTTTTTTGCATGCATATACAAAAAATGTGCTAATGTGTGTATGACACTCTGTTTTGAAATGATCCAAGAAAGACCGAAAAAGCACTGATCTCTATATACACTGGATAGTGTATTCATACAAAATTTTTGAGACAAAAATATAGTCGTGGCCGGTACCCTCATAAAACAGTATAACAGCGGCGCCAGCGGAATGGACGCTACTGGACCTGCATTTTCTTATATTTTTTTCAATATTTAGAGCCGCAATGTTTGTTGACAACAACTGATATCAAATAAATGCTCAATTTCGGCAAATATCTTCAATCACTTTCTTCGTTTGTATAGAGCAAGATATGAGGTCGTGGCCGGTACCCTTTAAAAAACTTTCCTCACAAAAACTGTTATACACTATAGGCTATTCACTATCCAGTGTATTATAGAGATCAGTGCGAAAAAGTCGGGTCGGTGAATTTGCTTGAAGGGAGAGACTCCGGAAAGGTTTATGTGGTGTAATCACTGATCTCTATAATACACTGGATACACTGATCTCTATATACACTGGATAGTGTAATTATACAAAATTTTTGAGGCAAAAATATAGTCGTGGCCGGTACCCTCATATAACAGTATAACAGCGGCGTCAGCGGTATGGACTGGACCTGGATTCAAAAATTGCCTTATAATAACTGTTATACACTATAGGCTATTCACTATCTGTATTATAGAGATAAGTGACTGGATAATGTATTCCCTACAAAGTATAACAGTTTTTGTGACTCCAATTGAAGATGACAGTTGGGATGGCAGCTCCACTTTTTAAAATCTTCCGAGCACAAAAAAAATCATTTTGACGTAAGAATTTTATCTGTGAAAACAAAATAAAACTGATAGCTGAGATTTTCAAGCTACTTATTAGAATAAATTAAGCCATTTAAAACTTTCTGTTTGGTCTGTTGCTGTTGACGGTGCTGTTGTTGTTCTACAGCCCTATTCTGGCAAACCTCACTGATACCTCACAAGTCACAACAACCTCACAAGGTAAGGTGAACTCGATTTTGTGAGGTTTTCGTATTCTGGCAGCACCCTCACAACTGTGAGCCTCACAAAAACTATCGAAATTGTGATCTTCTTCAGAGCAGGTCACAACTCACAAATTTGATATTTGAAATACAATTTTATGACACTTTTGTTTTTTCTTGTCTGAAAAAACATTTTGTAACCAAATGAATAGGTTAACTGGTGAAAAAAATGTATCCTCTGTCGTGAATCGAACAAAATTTATTTCTCCATAAAAGAAAATTATTGTTCACAAAACAATTCTCGTCGAGTACGATCGACATAGAACAGCAAGTGGTGTACATATATGATATTTACATATGTATGTATGTGGCATCACAATCATCTTCGTTGTCGATGAGTTCAGTGGGTGCGTTCAACAAAAATTCAGACCTCAGCAATCACAATAAAAAATTCACCTTGCTGTGGTAAGTTTTTTTGTGAGGTTTCTTGTGAGGGTTATCGCAGAATACGGAAAATGTTATCGAATCACAACAACCTCACAAGGAATCAACCTCACAAGGGCTTGTGACTTGTGAGACCTCACAACGCCAGAATAGCCCTGCTAATCTCTTTCTCGCTTCACACTTATCGGTCACCGCAGGCATCTTCGATGTTGCCAAACAAAAATGAAATATAACATTTTTTTCAAACCGCAGCAAACTTCACACCTATTAGCAAATGTCAAAATACAAGTGTTTTTAAAATTTTATTTGCATTACTTAAAAAAAATGTTGGAACTTGGATTGGTTTCCACAAAAGACACAAGCAAATCCAATTGTTTGTCATTAGTTGGAGGCCTAGAAACATAAACGGGTCTTATTTTTTTGTTTTTCACACTTTTATTTACTACATTTGATTCACATTTTTTAATTTCAATCAAAACAACCAAGGACCAAACAAAATCACAATTTTAACAAATGACAACAAATCCAAAACGAAAGCAAATGTCACTCGTTAATTTAAAATGAGTTTCGTTTTTATTAACTAGTATCGTTACTCGTAATCGCAAATAAAATACGAGTTTCGTTTTTTCTACTACCATTCTCGTTTCTCGTAATCGCCATTTAACGAATACGCGGTATTAACGATTATCGTTTTACATAATAAGCCCCCTGAACAGTATGGTGTAAGAAGTGCTTTAATACCTGTGTATCTGGCCAACGGTAAATCGAACAGCGATGGTTGATACCTTTTTGGAATCAGCAATTGATGAAATGAGTATCAAAATTTCTTGAAAAAGGAATCACTATTAAAAAAAATGTACTCTTAGAACTCGCATATTGGAACCTGTATGCGTATTTTAAGAGTGCTTTTTCTCATTACAACTTTTGATTAAAAGATTTTAAAGCTTCTTTTAACAGCATTAAAGGCTGATTCCAAAAAGGTATCATTCATCTCTGTACGGCTTACCGTTGGCCAGATACACTCCAAAACCTTTATCAATTTTCTTGATTTTTCCCATCATAAAGAAAAATCAAAAACGTTTTAGAGTGTATCTGACCAACGGTAAGTCGTACAGCGATGGTTGATATCGGTGTTGTTATTTTCGGTATTTTTAATTATTTTTTGTTTTATTTTGCTAATACCTATAGTTTTTTGAATATTTGGTGTTTGTATGTTGAATAAATGGTGTTTTTATGGTGATGTTTTTGTATTTATCTGAGCCATAAATGATTGAGAAAAATTTACACTTTTAATGTGCTCTGCTTATGCAGACATTTTTTGATTTTTTTTTTCGCTTCACATAAACATTCTGCCGGCTCAAAAATCAACTAAAAATAATATTTAAATAACATAAAAAACACCAATAAATAATGGATATGACCCAAGACTATATCGGATTTTTGGTGGTTTCGTTTTGCAGGTAGATTTTTAGTGTACCTATAGTGGCGAGATACACTTCCAAATGATTACCTCTCTAATTTTATTTCAGGAAATGGTACCTATTTTAGATGCACTTTTCAACTGTATTGCTGGCAAATAAAAGCATTCGTTTCAACCTTGATGAGGACTGCATGAAACATTTATAGATATCTTTTGATTTTGGTTAACAACAAATTGTCCAGCAAAACACGAAATACATGTTTTACATTTTCAAAGTAAAGAAACTAGTCTAATGAAGAAATTCACACCAATGCACACAGTTTCAAAGTCATGAAACTAGACAATTAGTATAAGCTTATTTGGATAAGCAAAGCACATTAAAAGTGTAAATTTTTCTCCATTATTTATGGCTCAGATAAATATATAAACATCACTATATTATTCAACATACAAACACCAAATATTAAAAAAAACAATAGGTATTAGCAAAATAAAACAAAAAATAATTAAAAATACCGAAAATAACAACACCGATGAATGCAAACAATAACAAAACCGGTAGAACGCAAATGGAAATGACAATTTATTCTAAATCAATTGACAGATTCACAGAAATATATTGCAAAAGAGGGTTAACGAAATTGATAGATATTTCAAACAGCCCTTCAAGCAAACGAGTCCGCTTTGGATCCGCGCACGTAGTAAACAACGTATGGATGACTCCGTATACGGATCTATACAAACTGCGTTTGTGGGCTCAAATTAGTATGTAAATTAGAATCACCACGGAACGGACTCATTTTGTGCACGTATTGTGAGAGAGAGAGCTTCCCATTTCACCATACTCAGCGAGAACCGAAACCAAATGGAATCCAGAACGGATCCAAAAAAATGAACGAACGATACAGGCATTTTGTAGTTGAAGAATTATGCAATTTATTTTCTTCTATCGTTTGTATATAAATGAAACATCACGATTTATTTTGTATTTAATAATTAAATAATCAACTTTTGATTTTAAAATGATTTTCTTTCAGTAGGGATTTTTATTAAACTGTTGCGCTGGGCACGAACGTGAACACATTGAAAAAAGTTAATTGTTTTTGTTGTCTTCTCCTTTGTTTTCAGTCCATAAAAAAAAACTCACCATTAGGGTATTGCATACATTCTCTCTTTCTCAGTAAAAAAAAGTTCTCTCGATGTTCGTTCTTTTTTTGCATGCATATACAAAAAATGTGCTAATGTGTGTATGACACTCCGTTTTGAAATGATCCAAGAAAGACCGAAAAAGCACTGATCTCTATATACACTGGATAGTGTATTCATACAAAATTTTTGAGACAAAAATATAGTCGTGGCCGGTACCCTCATAAAACAGTATAACAGCGGCGCCAGAGGAATGGACGCTACTGGACCTGCATTTTCTTATATTTTTTTCAATATTTAGAGCCGCAATGTTTGTTGACATCAACTGATATCAAATAAATGCTCAATTTCGGCAAATATCTTCAATCACTTTCTTCGTTTGTATAGAGCAAGATATGAGGTCGTGGCCGGTACCCTTTAAAAAACTTTCCTCACAAAAACTGTTATACACTATAGGCTATTCACTATCCAGTGTATTATAGAGATCAGTGCGAAAAAGTCGGGTCGGTGAATTTGCTTGAAGGGAGAGACTCCGGAAAGGTTTATGTGGTGTAATCACTGATCTCTATAATACACTGGATACACTGATCTCTATATACACTGGATAGTGTAATTATACAAAATTTTTGAGGCAAAAATATAGTCGTGGCCGGTACCCTCATATAACAGTATAACAGCGGCGTCAGCGGTATGGACTGGACCTGGATTCAAAAATTGCCTTATAATAACTGTTATACACTATAGGCTATTCACTATCTGTATTATAGAGATAAGTGACTGGATAATGTATTCCCTACAAAGTATAACAGTTTTTGTGACTCCAATTGAAGATGACAGTTGGGATGGCAGCTCCACTTTTTGAAATCTTCCGAGCACAAAAAAAATCATTTTGACGTAAGAATTTTATCTGTGAAAACAAAATAAAACTGATAGCTGAGATTTTCAAGCTACTTATTAGAATAAATTAAGCCATTTAAAACTTTCTGTTTGGTCTGTTGCTGTTGACGGTGCTGTTGTTGTTCTACAGCCCTATTCTGGCAAACCTCACTGATACCTCACAAGTCACAACAACCTCACAAGGTAAGGTGAACTCGATTTTGTGAGGTTTTCGTATTCTGGCAGCACCCTCACAACTGTGAGCCTCACAAAAACTATCGAAATTGTGATCTTCTTCAGAGCAGGTCACAACTCACAAATTTTATATTTGAAATACAATTTTATGACACTTTTGTTTTTTCTTGTCTGAAAAAACATTTTGTAACCAAATGAATAGGTTAACTGGTGAAAAAAATGTATCCTCTGTCGTGAATCGAACAAAATTTATTTCTCCATAAAAGAAAATTATTGTTCACAAAACAATTCTCGTCGAGTACGATCGACATAGAACAGCAAGTGGTGTACATATATGATATTTACATATGTATGTATGTGGCATCACAATCATCTTCGTTGTCGATGAGTTCAGTGGGTGCGTTCAACAAAAATTCAGACCTCAGCAATCACAATAAAAAATTCACCTTGCTGTGGTAAGTTTTTTTGTGAGGTTTCTTGTGAGGGTTATCGCAGAATACGGAAAATGTTATCGAATCACAACAACCTCACAAGGAATCAACTTCACAAGGGCTTGTGACTTGTGAGACCTCACAACGCCAGAATAGCCCTGCTAATCTCTTTCTCGCTTCACACTTATCGGTCACCGCAGGCATCTTCGATGTTGCCAAACAAAAATGAAATATAACATTTTTTTCAAACCGCAGCAAACTTCACACCTATTAGCAAATGTCAAAATACAAGTGTTTTTAAAATTTTATTTGCATTACTTAAAAAAAATGTTGGAACTTGGATTGGTTTCCACAAAAGACACAAGCAAATCCAATTGTTTGTCATTAGTTGGAGGCCTAGAAACATAAACGGGTCTTATTTTTTTGTTTTTCACACTTTTATTTACTACATTTGATTCACATTTTTTAATTTCAATCAAAACAACCAAGGACCAAACAAAATCACAATTTTAACAAATGACAACAAATCCAAAACGAAAGCAAATGTCACTCGTTAATTTAAAATGAGTTTCGTTTTTATTAACTAGTATCGTTACTCGTAATCGCAAATAAAATACGAGTTTCGTTTTTTCTACTACCATTCTCGTTTCTCGTAATCGCCATTTAACGAATACGCGGTATTAACGATTATCGTTTTACATAATAAGCCCCCTGAACAGTATGGTGTAAGAAGTGCTTTAATACCTGTGTATCTGGCCAACGGTAAATCGAACAGCGATGGTTGATACCTTTTTGGAATCAGCAATTGATGAAATGAGTATCAAAATTTCTTGAAAAAGGAATCACTATTAAAAAAAATGTACTCTTAGAACTCGCATATTGGAACCTGTATGCGTATTTTAAGAGTGCTTTTTCTCATTACAACTTTTGATTAAAAGATTTTAAAGCTTCTTTTAACAGCATTAAAGGGTGATTCCAAAAAGGTATCATTCATCTCTGTACGGCTTACCGTTGGCCAGATACACTCCAAAACCTTTATCAATTTTCTTGATTTTTCCCATCATAAAGAAAAATCAAAAACGTTTTAGAGTGTATCTGACCAACGGTAAGTCGTACAGCGATGGTTGATATCGGTGTTGTTATTTTCGGTATTTTTAATTATTTTTTGTTTTATTTTGCTAATACCTATAGTTTTTTGAATATTTGGTGTTTGTATGTTGAATAAATGGTGTTTTTATGGTGATGTTTTTGTATTTATCTGAGCCATAAATGATTGAGAAAAATTTACACTTTTAATGTGCTCTGCTTATGCAGACATTTTTTGATTTTTTTTTTCGCTTCACATAAACATTCTGCCGGCTCAAAAATCAACTAAAAATAATATTTAAATAACATAAAAAACACCAATAAATAATGGATATGACCCAAGACTATATCGGATTTTTGGTGGTTTCGTTTTGCAGGTAGATTTTTAGTGTACCTATAGTGGCGAGATACACTTCCAAATGATTACCTCTCTAATTTTATTTCAGGAAATGGTACCTATTTTAGATGCACTTTTCAACTGTATTGCTGGCAAATAAAAGCATTCGTTTCAACCTTGATGAGGACTGCATGAAACATTTATAGATATCTTTTGATTTTGGTTAACAACAAATTGTCCAGCAAAACACGAAATACATGTTTTACATTTTCAAAGTAAAGAAACTAGTCTAATGAAGAAATTCACACCAATGCACACAGTTTCAAAGTCATGAAACTAGACAATTAGTATAAGCTTATTTGGATAAGCAAAGCACATTAAAAGTGTAAATTTTTCTCCATTATTTATGGCTCAGATAAATATATAAACATCACTATATTATTCAACATACAAACACCAAATATTAAAAAAAACAATAGGTATTAGCAAAATAAAACAAAAAATAATTAAAAATACCGAAAATAACAACACCGATGAATGCAAACAATAACAAAACCGGTAGAACGCAAATGGAAATGACAATTTATTCTAAATCAATTGACAGATTCACAGAAATATATTGCAAAAGAGGGTTAACGAAATTGATAGATATTTCAAACAGCCCTTCAAGCAAACGAGTCCGCTTTGGATCCGCGCACGTAGTAAACAACGTATGGATGACTCCGTATACGGATCTATACAAACTGCGTTTGTGGGCTCAAATTAGTATGTAAATTAGAATCACCACGGAACGGACTCATTTTGTGCACGTATTGTGAGAGAGAGAGCTTCCCATTTCACCATACTCAGCGAGAACCGAAACCAAATGGAATCCAGAACGGATCCAAAAAAATGAACGAACGATACAGGCATTTTGTAGTTGAAGAATTATGCAATTTATTTTCTTCTATCGTTTGTATATAAATGAAACATCACGATTTATTTTGTATTTAATAATTAAATAATCAACTTTTGATTTTAAAATGATTTTCTTTCAGTAGGGATTTTTATTAAACTGTTGCGCTGGGCACGAACGTGAACACATCGAAAAAAGTTAATTGTTTTTGTTGTCTTCTCCTTTGTTTTCAGTCCATAAAAAAAACTCACCATTAGGGTATTGCATACATTCTCTCTTTCTCAGTAAAAAAAAGTTCTCTCGATGTTCGTTCTTTTTTTGCATGCATATACAAAAAATGTGCTAATGTGTGTATGACACTCCGTTTTGAAATGATCCAAGAAAGACCGAAAAAGCACTGATCTCTATATACACTGGATAGTGTATTCATACAAAATTTTTGAGACAAAAATATAGTCGTGGCCGGTACCCTCATAAAACAGTATAACAGCGGCGCCAGCGGAATGGACGCTACTGGACCTGCATTTTCTTATATTTTTTTCAATATTTAGAGCCGCAATGTTTGTTGACATCAACTGATATCAAATAAATGCTCAATTTCGGCAAATATCTTCAATCACTTTCTTCGTTTGTATAGAGCAAGATATGAGGTCGTGGCCGGTACCCTTTAAAAAACTTTCCTCACAAAAACTGTTATACACTATAGGCTATTCACTATCCAGTGTATTATAGAGATCAGTGCGAAAAAGTCGGGTCGGTGAATTTGCTTGAAGGGAGAGACTCCGGAAAGGTTTATGTGGTGTAATCACTGATCTCTATAATACACTGGATACACTGATCTCTATATACACTGGATAGTGTAATTATACAAAATTTTTGAGGCAAAAATATAGTCGTGGCCGGTACCCTCATATAACAGTATAACAGCGGCGTCAGCGGTATGGACTGGACCTGGATTCAAAAATTGCCTTATAATAACTGTTATACACTATAGGCTATTCACTATCTGTATTATAGAGATAAGTGACTGGATAATGTATTCCCTACAAAGTATAACAGTTTTTGTGACTCCAATTGAAGATGACAGTTGGGATGGCAGCTCCACTTTTTGAAATCTTCCGAGCACAAAAAAAATCATTTTGACGTAAGAATTTTATCTGTGAAAACAAAATAAAACTGATAGCTGAGATTTTCAAGCTACTTATTAGAATAAATTAAGCCATTTAAAACTTTCTGTTTGGTCTGTTGCTGTTGACGGTGCTGTTGTTGTTCTACAGCCCTATTCTGGCAAACCTCACTGATACCTCACAAGTCACAACAACCTCACAAGGTAAGGTGAACTCGATTTTGTGAGGTTTTCGTATTCTGGCAGCACCCTCACAACTGTGAGCCTCACAAAAACTATCGAAATTGTGATCTTCTTCAGAGCAGGTCACAACTCACAAATTTGATATTTGAAATACAATTTTATGACACTTTTGTTTTTTCTTGTCTGAAAAAACATTTTGTAACCAAATGAATAGGTTAACTGGTGAAAAAAATGTATCCTCTGTCGTGAATCGAACAAAATTTATTTCTCCATAAAAGAAAATTATTGTTCACAAAACAATTCTCGTCGAGTACGATCGACATAGAACAGCAAGTGGTGTACATATATGATATTTACATATGTATGTATGTGGCATCACAATCATCTTCGTTGTCGATGAGTTCAGTGGGTGCGTTCAATAAAAATTCAGACCTCAGCAATCACAATAAAAAATTCACCTTGCTGTGGTAAGTTTTTTTGTGAGGTTTCTTGTGAGGGTTATCGCAGAATACGGAAAATGTTATCGAATCACAACAACCTCACAAGGAATCAACTTCACAAGGGCTTGTGACTTGTGAGACCTCACAACGCCAGAATAGCCCTGCTAATCTCTTTCTCGCTTCACACTTATCGGTCACCGCAGGCATCTTCGATGTTGCCAAACAAAAATGAAATATAACATTTTTTTCAAACCGCAGCAAACTTCACACCTATTAGCAAATGTCAAAATACAAGTGTTTTTAAAATTTTATTTGCATTACTCAAAAAAAATGTTGGAACTTGGATTGGTTTCCACAAAAGACACAAGCAAATCCAATTGTTTGTCATTAGTTGGAGGCCTAGAAACATAAACGGGTCTTATTTTTTTGTTTTTCACACTTTTATTTACTACATTTGATTCACATTTTTTAATTTCAATCAAAACAACCAAGGACCAAACAAAATCACAATTTTAACAAATGACAACAAATCCAAAACGAAAGCAAATGTCACTCGTTAATTTAAAATGAGTTTCGTTTTTATTAACTAGTATCGTTACTCGTAATCGCAAATAAAATACGAGTTTCGTTTTTTCTACTACCATTCTCGTTTCTCGTAATCGCCATTTAACGAATACGCGGTATTAACGATTATCGTTTTACATAATAAGCCCCCTGAACAGTATGGTGTAAGAAGTGCTTTAATACCTGTGTATCTGGCCAACGGTAAATCGAACAGCGATGGTTGATACCTTTTTGGAATCAGCAATTGATGAAATGAGTATCAAAATTTCTTGAAAAAGGAATCACTATTAAAAAAAATGTACTCTTAGAACTCGCATATTTGAACCTGTATGCGTATTTTAAGAGTGCTTTTTCTCATTACAACTTTTGATTAAAAGATTTTAAAGCTTCTTTTAACAGCATTAAAGGCTGATTCCAAAAAGGTATCATTCATCTCTGTACGGCTTACCGTTGGCCAGATACACTCCAAAACCTTTATCAATTTTCTTGATTTTTCCCATCATAAAGAAAAATCAAAAACGTTTTAGAGTGTATCTGACCAACGGTAAGTCGTACAGCGATGGTTGATATCTTTTTGGAATCAGCAATTGATGCTCTCAAAACGAGTATCAACATTTCTTGAAAGAGAATCACCATTAAAAAAATTTTAATTAAAAAAAACTTAAATAAAAAGCGCTTTTTCAAAAATATTAAAAAAAAGTTGTTTTATTTATTTCCTTTGAAGTTTTAACATAGTAAAAAACTTAACGTAAGCCAAAATTAGTAGTATTCAGTTCACCTATATTATGTTCATACCAACAGCTCTTCCTCATAATTGTTGTATTATCCAAATACAATTCTATTTCGAATATAAGACTGCTGCTACGCACGGATGATACCTTCATCTATCTTAATGATTGGTGTTTCAGAATCATTACTATCCCTGGAACACAAATAAAAATTGACTTCGAGCATTTTCAGCAAGAGAGCTTAGGACATCCAAAGACGACACATTAGTTGCATTTGTTGAGTTCCTAAATATAGAAAGTGCATTATAGGCTTTACAAAAACAAAAATTTCATATAAGGTGCTTTTAAATGATTTAAAATTAAAAAAAAATTCCTTTTGAAAACGTGGTTAAAAAGGAGATTAATTCAATTATTCAGAAGTTACTTTTATATGGAAATTTTTTGAAATCTTTGTTTGATTTGAAAATGGTTTTCAGAATCACTTAGGGGACTTAAAATGAAACTTAGAACCATTCCAACCATCCTTATAAACGTAATAGTTTTGAAACGATAGCGTGGTATATCTCCAATTTCAAGAAATTTCTTAAAACTAATAGAAATTTCCTGAAATTGGTAGATAAATAACGCTGTCTTTTCAAAACTATTAGGTTTATAAGGATGGCTGGAATGGTTCTAAGTTTCGTTTTGAGTCCCTTAAGTGTTTCTGAAAACCATTTTCAAATCTAAAAAGATTTCAAAAAATTTCCATATAAAAGTTGGTAATTTCGGCATTTGCTTTAAAACTGAAAAATGCAGGGAATTGCTTTTATATCGAAATTTTTGGAAATCTTTGTTCGACTCAAGTGAATTGAGTTTCAATGCGATGTTTGGCTAAAAATTGTAAAGGTGTAAGGAAATCGGTTGCTTTTTCAAGTGGATCGTCTTGACGTTCGAGCTTTTCGGCGATCAATTCGGCCAACTGCGGAGACTCGACTTCGTGACATTTCTTCAGAGAGTCACCCCATTTCCCAGATGCTGAAAGCCCAATGCACATTCTGTTTGGGACCACATACATTGCATTCCCACATGTATTTAGCGCACTTGGAGTTGATGTTCCTTAAAAACACATTTATCATCAAAACAACAAATATTTACTCGGTTATTGCAACAACCTCGGTCATTTTAATTAGTTGCGATAATCAAGAATGCACTGTATACTAATCCTTTAAAAGAAAAGAATTCGACATAAGTGTTCAGAGTTGATATCTCAAAGATTTTTCTTACTCAAAAAGTGAGCAAGCGAATCCAAGATTTCTTTTCCTCAGAGTTTTGACAGCAAAGCTAAGAAATTTTGCTAGGGAATCTGATCTCAGTTTCCTGAACTTCCCTGTTTACATTTATAATATTTGGCAAACTTTTGAGTCTGATTCCATCCGCAGCTCATTCTTATTGCGTTTTCGTTTGGTTATCCGGAAGAAGTCTTCAGAACTCCGATCCGGAATTCCAAACGAACAAGTTACAACACTTTTGACTATAAACTTTTTGTTTCATTGTATTTTTGAATCGTCAATTTAAAATTGTTTTCATTGTTTTTCATTATTTGTAAATATATTTGTGCGAACACTAATTTGGAATATTTTGGTTCTACCTATTTGCGAAGAAAATTGGGAGATAACATGTGCAGATAATCATGTTCCAAAATAGTGAATTAAATAAAGTAGTTCGAATTTAATTTCATAATTTGCAAACTTTCTTTATAAATTCCTAATTGAATTAAATAAAAAATTATAATTCACGGTTTTAACGTTAAAAGTGCATGTGCTCCAACTTCTGGTTTTGATTCTTACTTCAAATCCAGAATCGATTTTCTCTTCTTTTCAGAAGAACTGTTATTTAGTGCCAAACGAAGGATTTAAGAAGCATTCTGATTCCCACTTTTGTTTGCTACATTTTCAATATTCAATTGACAAGAAAATACTTTAAAATCTTATAAAATACAGATTCCATATCTATAGGTGCCGATCATTGAAGATCTACCAGAATTGGTAAGTGATGAATTTTCACTGTTTATGAAAAACACTTCCGAGAACATTAAAGATAGCAAGACAACACGTTTTCCATGAAATATGCATTAACATCATCACAAAACTCGACGAGAAACTTTCGGGAACACATATTACAGAAGTTTCTTCTGAACTCGGGATCGTGGTACCCACTCTTTTGGATCTCAGGTTTCCAATAAAATCCGAAGTTGATTTGGATGAAATGGAGCTTCACCTTAATGATCCGAAAAATATGAATATGATTTGGTATGTATACCTACATATCTTTCTTATTGCTTTAGGACGAGAGTGCACAATGAATAAAATAGTGGCGCTTAATTTTCCCATTTGGTTTTATTGTTTGAATTCATCGGTGTTGTTATTTTCGGTATTTTTAATTATTTTTTGTTTTATTTTGCTAATACCTATAGTTTTTTGAATATTTGGTGTTTGTATGTTGAATAAATGGTGTTTTTATGGTGATGTTTTTGTATTTATCTGAGCCATAAATGATTGAGAAAAATTTACACTTTTAATGTGCTCTGCTTATGCAGACATTTTTTGATTTTTTTTTTCGCTTCACATAAACATTCTGCCGGCTCAAAAATCAACTAAAAATAATATTTAAATAACATAAAAAACACCAATAAATAATGGATATGACCCAAGACTATATCGGATTTTTTTGCAGGTAGATTTTCAGTATACCTATAGTGTCGAGATACACTTCGAAATGATTACCTCTCTAATTTTATTTCAGGAAATGGTACCTACTTTAGATGCACTTTTCAACTGTATTGCTGGCAAATAAAAGCATTCGTTTCAACCTTGATGAGGACTGCATGAAACATTTATAGATATCTTTTGATTTTGGTTAACAACAAATTGTCCAGCAAAACACGAAATACATGTTTTACATTTTCAAAGTAAAGAAACTAGTCTAATGAAGAAATTCACACCAATGCACACAGTTTCAAAGTCATGAAACTAGACAATTAGTATAAGCTTATTTGCATAAGCAAAGCACATTAAAAGTGTAAATTTTTCTCCATTATTTATGGCTCAGATAAATATATAAACATCACTATATTATTCAACATACAAACACCAAATATTAAAAAAAACAATAGGTATTAGCAAAATAAAACAAAAAATAATTAAAAATACCGAAAATAACAACACCGATGAATGCAAACAATAACAAAACCGGTAGAACGCAAATGGAAATGACAATTTATTCTAAATCAATTGACAGATTCACAGAAATATATTGCAAAAGAGGGTTAACGAAATTGATAGATATTTCAAACAGCCCTTCAAGCAAACGAGTCCGCTTTGGATCCGCGCACGTAGTAAACAACGTATGGATGACTCCGTATACGGATCTATACAAACTGCGTTTGTGGGCTCAAATTAGTATGTAAATTAGAATCACCACGGAACGGACTCATTTTGTGCACGTATTGTGAGAGAGAGAGCTTCCCATTTCACCATACTCAGCGAGAACCGAAACCAAATGGAATCCAGAACGGATCCAAAAAAATGAACGAACGATACAGGCGTTTTGTAGTTGAAGAATTATGCAATTTATTTTCTTCTATCGTTTGTATATAAATGAAACATCACGATTTATTTTGTATTTAATAATTAAATAATCAACTTTTGATTTTAAAATGATTTTCTTTCAGTAGGGAATTTTTATTAAACTGTTGCGCTGGGCACGAACGTGAACACATTGAAAAAAGTTAATTGTTTTTGTTGTCTTCTCCTTTGTTTTCAGTCCATAAAAAAAAACTCACCATTAGGGTATTGCATACATTCTCTCTTTCTCAGTAAAAAAAAGTACTCTCGATGTTCGTTTTTTGTTTGCATGCATATACAAAAAATGTGCTAATGTGTGTATAACACTCCGTTTTGAAATGATCCAAGAAAGACCGAAAAAGCACTGATCTCTATATACACTGGATAGTGTATTCATACGTTTTGAAATGATCCAAGAAAGACCGAAAAAGCACTGATCTCTATATACAGTGGATAGTGTATTCATACAAAATTTTTGAGGCAAAAATATAGTCGTGGCCGGTACCCTCATATAACAGTATAACAGCGGCGCCAGCGGAATGGACGCTACTGGACCTGCATTTTCTTATATTTTTTTCAATATTTACAGCCGCAATCTTTGTTGACATCAACTGATATCAAATAAATGCTCAATTTCGGCAAATATCTTCAATCACTTTCTTCGTTTGTATAGAGCGAGCTATAGGCTATTCACTATCTGTATTATAGAGATAAGTGACTGGATAATGTATTCCCTACAAAGTATAACAGTTTTTGTGACTCCAATTGAAGATGACAGTTGGGATGGCAGCTCCACTTTTTGAAATCTTCCGAGCACAAAAAAAATCATTTTGACGTAAGAATTTTATCTGTGAAAACAAAATAAAACTGATAGCTGAGATTTTCAAGCTACTTATTAGAATAAATTAAGCCATTTAAAACTTTCTGTTTGGTCTGTTGCTGTTGACGGTGCTGTTGTTGTTCTACAGCCCTATTCTGGCAAACCTCACTGATACCTCACAAGTCACAACAACCTCACAAGGTAAGGTGAACTCGATTTTGTGAGGTTTTCGTATTCTGGCAGCACCCTCACAACTGTGAGCCTCACAAAAACTATCGAAATTGTGATCTTCTTCAGAGCAGGTCACAACTCACAAATTTGATATTTGAAATACAATTTTATGACACTTTTGTTTTTTCTTGTCTGAAAAAACATTTTGTAACCAAATGAATAGGTTAACTGGTGAAAAAAATGTATCCTCTGTCGTGAATCGAACAAAATTTATTTCTCCATAAAAGAAAATTATTGTTCACAAAACAATTCTCGTCGAGTACGATCGACATAGAACAGCAAGTGGTGTACATATATGATATTTACATATGTATGTATGTGGCATCACAATCATCTTCGTTGTCGATGAGTTCAGTGGGTGCGTTCAACAAAAATTCAGACCTCAGCAATCACAATAAAAAATTCACCTTGCTGTGGTAAGTTTTTTTGTGAGGTTTCTTGTGAGGGTTATCGCAGAATACGGAAAATGTTATCGAATCACAACAACCTCACAAGGAATCAACTTCACAAGGGCTTGTGACTTGTGAGACCTCACAACGCCAGAATAGCCCTGCTAATCTCTTTCTCGCTTCACACTTATCGGTCACCGCAGGCATCTTCGATGTTGCCAAACAAAAATGAAATATAACATTTTTTTCAAACCGCAGCAAACTTCACACCTATTAGCAAATGTCAAAATACAAGTGTTTTTAAAATTTTATTTGCATTACTCAAAAAAAATGTTGGAACTTGGATTGGTTTCCACAAAAGACACAAGCAAATCCAATTGTTTGTCATTAGTTGGAGGCCTAGAAACATAAACGGGTCTTATTTTTTTGTTTTTCACACTTTTATTTACTACATTTGATTCACATTTTTTAATTTCAATCAAAACAACCAAGGACCAAACAAAATCACAATTTTAACAAATGACAACAAATCCAAAACGAAAGCAAATGTCACTCGTTAATTTAAAATGAGTTTCGTTTTTATTAACTAGTATCGTTACTCGTAATCGCAAATAAAATACGAGTTTCGTTTTTTCTACTACCATTCTCGTTTCTCGTAATCGCCATTTAACGAATACGCGGTATTAACGATTATCGTTTTACATAATAAGCCCCCTGAACAGTATGGTGTAAGAAGTGCTTTAATACCTGTGTATCTGGCCAACGGTAAATCGAACAGCGATGGTTGATACCTTTTTGGAATCAGCAATTGATGAAATGAGTATCAAAATTTCTTGAAAAAGGAATCACTATTAAAAAAAATGTACTCTTAGAACTCGCATATTTGAACCTGTATGCGTATTTTAAGAGTGCTTTTTCTCATTACAACTTTTGATTAAAAGATTTTAAAGCTTCTTTTAACAGCATTAAAGGCTGATTCCAAAAAGGTATCATTCATCTCTGTACGGCTTACCGTTGGCCAGATACACTCCAAAACCTTTATCAATTTTCTTGATTTTTCCCATCATAAAGAAAAATCAAAAACGTTTTAGAGTGTATCTGACCAACGGTAAGTCGTACAGCGATGGTTGATATCTTTTTGGAATCAGCAATTGATGCTCTCAAAACGAGTATCAACATTTCTTGAAAGAGAATCACCATTAAAAAAATTTTAATTAAAAAAAACTTAAATAAAAAGCGCTTTTTCAAAAATATTAAAAAAAAAGTTGTTTTATTTATTTCCTTTGAAGTTTTAACATAGTAAAAAACTTAACGTAAGCCAAAATTAGTAGTATTCAGTTCACCTATATTATGTTCATACCAACAGCTCTTCCTCATAATTGTTGTATTATCCAAATACAATTCTATTTCGAATATAAGACTGCTGCTACGCACGGATGATACCTTCATCTATCTTAATGATTGGTGTTTCAGAATCATTACTATCCCTGGAACACAAATAAAAATTGACTTCGAGCATTTTCAGCAAGAGAGCTTAGGACATCCAAAGACGACACATTAGTTGCATTTGTTGAGTTCCTAAATATAGAAAGTGCATTATAGGCTTTACAAAAACAAAAATTTCATATAAGGTGCTTTTAAATGATTTAAAATTAAAAAAAAATTCCTTTTGAAAACGTGGTTAAAAAGGAGATTAATTCAATTATTCAGAAGTTACTTTTATATGGAAATTTTTTGAAATCTTTGTTTGATTTGAAAATGGTTTTCAGAATCACTTAGGGGACTTAAAATGAAACTTAGAACCATTCCAACCATCCTTATAAACGTAATAGTTTTGAAACGATAGCGTGGTATATCTCCAATTTCAAGAAATTTCTTAAAACTAATAGAAATTTCCTGAAATTGGTAGATAAATAACGCTGTCTTTTCAAAACTATTAGGTTTATAAGGATGGCTGGAATGGTTCTAAGTTTCGTTTTGAGTCCCTTAAGTGTTTCTGAAAACCATTTTCAAATCTAAAAAGATTTCAAAAAATTTCCATATAAAAGTTGGTAATTTCGGCATTTGCTTTAAAACTGAAAAATGCAGGGAATTGCTTTTATATCGAAATTTTTGGAAATCTTTGTTCGACTCAAGTGAATTGAGTTTCAATGCGATGTTTGGCTAAAAATTGTAAAGGTGTAAGGAAATCGGTTGCTTTTTCAAGTGGATCGTCTTGACGTTCGAGCTTTTCGGCGATCAATTTGGCCAACTGCGGAGACTCGACTTCGTGACATTTCTTCAGAGAGTCACCCCATTTCCCAGATGCTGAAAGCCCAATGCACATTCTGTTTGGGACCACATACATTGCATTCCCACATGTATTTAGCGCACTTGGAGTTGATGTTCCTTAAAAACACATTTATCATCAAAACAACAAATATTTACTCGGTTATTGCAACAACCTCGGTCATTTTAATTAGTTGCGATAATCAAGAATGCACTGTATACTAATCCTTTAAAAGAAAAGAATTCGACATAAGTGTTCAGAGTTGATATCTCAAAGATTTTTCTTACTCAAAAAGTGAGCAAGCGAATCCAAGATTTCTTTTCCTCAGAGTTTTGACAGCAAAGCTAAGAAATTTTGCTAGGGAATCTGATCTCAGTTTCCTGAACTTCCCTGTTTACATTTATAATATTTGGCAAACTTTTGAGTCTGATTCCATCCGCAGCTCATTCTTATTGCGTTTTCGTTTGGTTATCCGGAAGAAGTCTTCAGAACTCCGATCCGGAATTCCAAACGAACAAGTTACAACACTTTTGACTATAAACTTTTTGTTTCATTGTATTTTTGAATCGTCAATTAAAAATTGTTTTCATTGTTTTTCATTATTTGTAAATATATTTGTGCGAACACTAATTTGGAATATTTTGGTTCTACCTATTTGCGAAGAAAATTGGGAGATAACATGTGCAGATAATCATGTTCCAAAATAGTGAATTAAATAAAGTAGTTCGAATTTAATTTCATAATTTGCAAACTTTCTTTATAAATTCCTAATTGAATTAAATAAAAAATTATAATTCACGGTTTTAACGTTAAAAGTGCATGTGCTCCAACTTCTGGTTTTGATTCTTACTTCAAATCCAGAATCGATTTTCTCTTCTTTTCAGAAGAACTGTTATTTAGTGCCAAACGAAGGATTTAAGAAGCATTCGGAATGCTTCTGATTCCCACTTTTGTTTGCTACATTTTCAATATTCAATTGACAAGAAAATATTTTAAAATCTTATAAAATACAGATTCCATATCTATAGGTGCCGATCATTGAAGATCTACCAGAATTAATAAATGATGAATTTTCACTGTTTATGAAAAACACTTCCGAGAACATTAAAGATAGCAAGACAACACGTTTTCCATGAAATATGCATTAACATCATCACAAAACTCGACGAGAAACTTCCGGGAACACATATTACAGAAGTTTCTTCTGAACTCGGGATCGTGGTACCCACTCTTTTGGATCTCAGGTTTCCAATAAAATCCGAAGTTGATTTGGATGAAATGGAGCTTCACCTTAATGATCCGAAAAATATGAATATGATTTGGTATGTATACCTACATATCTTTCTTATTGCTTTAGGACGAGAGTGCACAATGAATAAAATAGTGGCGCTTAATTTTCCCATTTGGTTTTATTGTTTGAATTCATCGGTGTTGTTATTTTCGGTATTTTTAATTATTTTTTGTTTTATTTTGCTAATACCTATAGTTTTTTGAATATTTGGTGTTTGTATGTTGAATAAATGGTGTTTTTATGGTGATGTTTTTGTATTTATCTGAGCCATAAATGATTGAGAAAAATTTACACTTTTAATGTGCTCTGCTTATGCAGACATTTTTTGATTTTTTTTTTCGCTTCACATAAACATTCTGCCGGCTCAAAAATCAACTAAAAATAATATTTAAATAACATAAAAAACACCAATAAATAATGGATATGACCCAAGACTATATCGGATTTTTTTGCAGGTAGATTTTCAGTATACCTATAGTGTCGAGATACACTTCGAAATGATTACCTCTCTAATTTTATTTCAGGAAATGGTACCTACTTTAGATGCACTTTTCAACTGTATTGCTGGCAAATAAAAGCATTCGTTTCAACCTTGATGAGGACTGCATGAAACATTTATAGATATCTTTTGATTTTGGTTAACAACAAATTGTCCAGCAAAACACGAAATACATGTTTTACATTTTCAAAGTAAAGAAACTAGTCTAATGTAGAAATTCACACCAATGCACACAGTTTCAAAGTCATGAAACTAGACAATTAGTATAAGCTTATTTGCATAAGCAAAGCACATTAAAAGTGTAAATTTTTCTCCATTATTTATGGCTCAGATAAATATATAAACATCACTATATTATTCAACATACAAACACCAAATATTAAAAAAAACAATAGGTATTAGCAAAATAAAACAAAAAATAATTAAAAATACCGAAAATAACAACACCGATGAATGCAAACAATAACAAAACCGGTAGAACGCAAATGGAAATGACAATTTATTCTAAATCAATTGACAGATTCACAGAAATATATTGCAAAAGCGGGTTAACGAAATTGATAGATATTTCAAACAGCCCTTCAAGCAAACGAGTCCGCTTTGGATCCGCGCACGTAGTAAACAACGTATGGATGACTCCGTATACGGATCTATACAAACTGCGTTTGTGGGCTCAAATTAGTATGTAAATTAGAATCACCACGGAACGGACTCATTTTGTGCACGTATTGTGAGAGAGAGAGCTTCCCATTTCACCATACTCAGCGAGAACCTAAACCAAATGGAATCCAGAACGGATCCAAAAAAATGAACGAACGATACAGGAGTTTTGTAGTTGAAGAATTATGCAATTTATTTTCTTCTATCGTTTGTATATAAATGAAACATCACGATTTATTTTGTATTTAATAATTAAATAATCAACTTTTGATTTTAAAATGATTTTCTTTCAGTAGGGATTTTTATTAAACTGTTGCGCTGGGCACGAACGTGAACACATTGAAAAAAGTTAATTGTTTTTGTTGTCTTCTCCTTTGTTTTCAGTCCATAAAAAAAAAACTCACCATTAGGGTATTGCATACATTCTCTCTTTCTCAGTAAAAAAAAGTTCTCTCCGTTTTGAAATGATCCAAGAAAGACCGAAAAAGCACTGATCTCTATATACACTGGATAGTGTATTCATACAAAATTTTTGAGACAAAAATATAGTCGTGGCCGGTACCCTCATAAAACAGTATAACAGCGGCGCCAGAGGAATGGACGCTACTGGACCTGCATTTTCTTATATTTTTTTCAATATTTAGAGCCGCAATGTTTGTTGACATCAACTGATATCAAATAAATGCTCAATTTCGGCAAATATCTTCAATCACTTTCTTCGTTTGTATAGAGCAAGATATGAGGTCGTGGCCGGTACCCTTTAAAAAACTTTCCTCACAAAAACTGTTATACACTATAGGCTATTCACTATCCAGTGTATTATAGAGATCAGTGCGAAAAAGTCGGGTCGGTGAATTTGCTTGAAGGGAGAGACTCCGGAAAGGTTTATGTGGTGTAATCACTGATCTCTATAATACACTGGATACACTGATCTCTATATACACTGGATAGTGTAATTATACAAAATTTTTGAGGCAAAAATATAGTCGTGGCCGGTACCCTCATATAACAGTATAACAGCGGCGTCAGCGGTATGGACTGGACCTGGATTCAAAAATTGCCTTATAATAACTGTTATACACTATAGGCTATTCACTATCTGTATTATAGAGATAAGTGACTGGATAATGTATTCCCTACAAAGTATAACAGTTTTTGTGACTCCAATTGAAGATGACAGTTGGGATGGCAGCTCCACTTTTTGAAATCTTCCGAGCACAAAAAAAATCATTTTGACGTAAGAATTTTATCTGTGAAAACAAAATAAAACTGATAGCTGAGATTTTCAAGCTACTTATTAGAATAAATTAAGCCATTTAAAACTTTCTGTTTGGTCTGTTGCTGTTGACGGTGCTGTTGTTGTTCTACAGCCCTATTCTGGCAAACCTCACTGATACCTCACAAGTCACAACAACCTCACAAGGTAAGGTGAACTCGATTTTGTGAGGTTTTCGTATTCTGGCAGCACCCTCACAACTTTGAGCCTCACAAAAACTATCGAAATTGTGATCTTCTTCAGAGCAGGTCACAATTCACAAATTTGATATTTGAAATACAATTTTATGACACTTTTGTTTTTTCTTGTCTGAAAAAACATTTTGTAACCAAATGAATAGGTTAACTGGTGAAAAAAATGTATCCTCTGTCGTGAATCGAACAAAATTTATTTCTCCATAAAAGAAAATTATTGTTCACAAAACAATTCTCGTCGAGTACGATCGACATAGAACAGCAAGTGGTGTACATATATGATATTTACATATGTATGTATGTGGCATCACAATCATCTTCGTTGTCGATGAGTTCAGTGGGTGCGTTCAACAAAAATTCAGACCTCAGCAATCACAATAAAAAATTCACCTTGCTGTGGTAAGTTTTTTTGTGAGGTTTCTTGTGAGGGTTATCGCAGAATACGGAAAATGTTATCGAATCACAACAACCTCACAAGGAATCAACCTCACAAGGGCTTGTGACTTGTGAGACCTCACAACGCCAGAATAGCCCTGCTAATCTCTTTCTCGCTTCACACTTATCGGTCACCGCAGGCATCTTCGATGTTGCCAAACAAAAATGAAATATAACATTTTTTTCAAACCGCAGCAAACTTCACACCTATTAGCAAATGTCAAAATACAAGTGTTTTTAAAATTTTATTTGCATTACTCAAAAAAAATGTTGGAACTTGGATTGGTTTCCACAAAAGACACAAGCAAATCCAATTGTTTGTCATTAGTTGGAGGCCTAGAAACATAAACGGGTCTTATTTTTTTGTTTTTCACACTTTTATTTACTACATTTGATTCACATTTTTTAATTTCAATCAAAACAACCAAGGACCAAACAAAATCACAATTTTAACAAATGACAACAAATCCAAAACGAAAGCAAATGTCACTCGTTAATTTAAAATGAGTTTCGTTTTTATTAACTAGTATAGTTACTCGTAATCGCAAATAAAATACGAGTTTCGTTTTTTCTACTACCATTCTCGTTTCTCGTAATCGCCATTTAACGAATACGCGGTATTAACGATTATCGTTTTACATAATAAGCCCCCTGAACAGTATGGTGTAAGAAGTGCTTTAATACCTGTGTATCTGGCCAACGGTAAATCGAACAGCGATGGTTGATACCTTTTTGGAATCAGCAATTGATGAAATGAGTATCAAAATTTCTTGAAAAAGGAATCACTATTAAAAAAAATGTACTCTTAGAACTCGCATATTGGAACCTGTATGCGTATTTTAAGAGTGCTTTTTCTCATTACAACTTTTGATTAAAAGATTTTAAAGCTTCTTTTAACAGCATTAAAGGCTGATTCCAAAAAGGTATCATTCATCTCTGTACGGCTTACCGTTGGCCAGATACACTCCAAAACCTTTATCAATTTTCTTGATTTTTCCCATCATAAAGAAAAATCAAAAACGTTTTAGAGTGTATCTGACCAACGGTAAGTCGTACAGCGATGGTTGATATCTTTTTGGAATCAGCAATTGATGCTCTCAAAACGAGTATCAACATTTCTTGAAAGAGAATCACCATTAAAAAAATTTTAATTAAAAAAAAACTTAAATAAAAAGCGCTTTTTCAAAAATATTAAAAAAAAAGTTGTTTTATTTATTTCCTTTGAAGTTTTAACATAGTAAAAAACTTAACGTAAGCCAAAATTAGTAGTATTCAGTTCACCTATATTATGTTCATACCAACAGCTTTTCCTCATAATTGTTGTATTATCCAAATACAATTCTATTTCGAATATAAGACTGCTGCTACGCACGGATGATACCTTCATCTATCTTAATGATTGGTGTTTCAGAATCATTACTATCCCTGGAACACAAATAAAAATTGACTTCGAGCATTTTCAGCAAGAGAGCTTAGGACATCCAAAGACGACACATTAGTTGCATTTGTTGAGTTCCTAAATATAGAAAGTGCATTATAGGCTTTACAAAAACAAAAATTTCATATAAGGTGCTCTTAAATGATTTAAAATTAAAAAAAAATTCCTTTTGAAAACGTGGTTAAAAAGGAGATTAATTCAATTTTTCAGAAGTTACTTTTATATGGAAATTTTTTGAAATCTTTGTTTGATTTAAAAATGGTTTTCAGAAACACTTAGGGGACTTAAAATGAAACTTAGAACCATTCCAACCATCCTTATAAACGTAATAGTTTTGAAACGATAGCGTGGTATATCTCCAATTTCAAGAAATTTCTTAAAACTAATAGAAATTTCCTGAAATTGGTAGATAAATAACGCTGTCTTTTCAAAACTATTAGGTTTATAAGGATGGCTGGAATGGTTCTAAGTTTCGTTTTGAGTCCCTTAAGTGTTTCTGAAAACCATTTTCAAATCTAAAAAAATTTCAAAAAATTTCCATATAAAAGTTGGTAATTTCGGCATTTGCTTTAAAACTGAAAAATGCAGGAAATTGCTTTTATATCGAAATTTTTGGAAATCTTTGTTCGACTCAAGTTAATTGAGTTTCAATGCGATGTTTGGCTAAAAATTGTAAAGGTGTAAGGAAATCGGTTGCTTTTTCAAGTGGATCGTCGTGACGTTCGAGCTTTTCGGCCAACTGCGGAGACTTGACTTCGTGACATTTCTTCAGAGAGTCACCCCATTTCCCAGACGCTGAAAGCCCAATGCACATTCTGTTTGGGACCACATACATTGCATTCCCACATGTATTTAGCGCACTTGGAGTTGATGTTCCTTAAAAACACATATATCATCAAAACAACAAATATTTACTCGGTTATTGCAACAACCTCGGTCATTTTAATTAGTTGCGATAATCAAGAATGCACTGTATACTAATTCTTTAAAAGAAAAGAATTCGACATAAGTGTTCAGAGTTGATATCTCAAAGATTTTTCTCACTCAAAAAGTGAGCAAGCGAATCCAAGATTTCTTTTCCTCAGAGTTTTGACAGCAAAGCTAAGAAATTTTGCTAGGGAATCTGATCTCAGTTTCCTGAACTTCCCTGTTTACATTTATAATATTTGGCAAACTTTTGAGTCTGATTCCATCCGCAGCTCATTCTTATTGCGTTTTCGTTTGGTTATCCGGAAGAAGTCTTCAGAACTCCGATCCGGAATTCCAAACGAACAAGTTACAACACTTTTGACTATAAACTTTTTGTTTCATTGTATTTTTGAATCGTCAATTTAAAATTGTTTTCATTGTTTTTCATTATTTGTAAATATGTATGTGCGAACACTAATTTGGAATATTTTGGTTCTACCTATTTGCGAAGAAAATTGGGAGATAACATGTGCAGATAATCATGTTCCAAAATAGTGAATTAAATAAAGTAGTTCGAATTTAATTTCATAATTTGCAAACTTTCTTTATAAATTCCTAATTGAATTAAATAAAAAATTATAATTCACGGTTTTAACGTTAAAAGTGCATGTGCTCCAACTTCTGGTTTTGATTCTTACTTCAAATCCAGAATCGATTTTCTCTTCTTTTCAGAAGAACTGTTATTTAGTGCCAAACGAAGGATTTAAGAAGCATTCGGAATGCTTCTGATTCCCACTTTTGTTTGCTACATTTTCAATATTCAATTGACAAGAAAATATTTTAAAATCTTATAAAATACAGATTCCATATCTATAGGTGCCGATCATTGAAGATCTACCAGAATTAATAAATGATGAATTTTCACTGTAAGACAACACGTTTTCCATGAAATATGCATTAACATCATCACAAAACTCGACGAGAAACTTCCGGGAACACATATTACAGAATTTTCTTCTGAACTCGGGATCGTGGTACCCACTCTTT
Source organism: Epistrophe grossulariae (assembly GCA_929447395.1). Lineage (NCBI taxonomy): Eukaryota > Metazoa > Arthropoda > Insecta > Diptera > Syrphidae > Epistrophe > Epistrophe grossulariae. The sequence goes on from OV839566.1 coordinate 94,937,040, forward strand.
TGGATCTCAGGTTTCCAATAAAAGTTGATTTGGATGAAATGGAGCTTCACCTTAATGATCCGAAAAATATGAATATGATTTGGTATGTATACCTACATATCTTTCTTATTGCTTTAGGACGAGAGTGCACAATGAATAAAATAGTGGCGCTTAATTTTCCCATTTGGTTTTATTGTTTGAATTCATCGGTGTTGTTATTTTCGGTATTTTTAATTATTTTTTGTTTTATTTTGCTAATACCTATAGTTTTTTGAATATTTGGTGTTTGTATGTTGAATAAATGGTGTTTTTATGGTGATGTTTTTGTATTTATCTGAGCCATAAATGATTGAGAAAAATTTACACTTTTAATGTGCTCTGCTTATGCAGACATTTTTTGATTTTTTTTTTCGCTTCACATAAACATTCTGCCGGCTCAAAAATCAACTAAAAATAATATTTAAATAACATAAAAAACACCAATAAATAATGGATATGACCCAAGACTATATCGGATTTTTGGTGGTTTCGTTTTGCAGGTAGATTTTCAGTGTACCTATAGTGGCGAGATACACTTCCAAATGATTACCTCTCTAATTTTATTTCAGGAAATGGTACCTATTTTAGATGCACTTTTCAACTGTATTGCTGGCAAATAAAAGCATTCGTTTCAACCTTGATGAGGACTGCATGAAACATTTATAGATATCTTTAGATTTTGGTTAACAACAAATTGTCCAGCAAAACACGAAATACATGTTTTACATTTTCAAAGTAAAGAAACTAGTCTAATGAAGAAATTCACACCAATGCACACAGTTTCAAAGTCATGAAACTAGACAATTAGTATAAGCTTATTTGGATAAGCAAAGCACATTAAAAGTGTAAATTTTTCTCCATTATTTATGGCTCAGATAAATATATAAACATCACTATATTATTCAACATACAAACACCAAATATTAAAAAAAACAATAGGTAATAGCAAAATAAAACAAAAAATAATTAAAAATACCGAAAATAACAACACCGATGAATGCAAACAATAACAAAACCGGTAGAACGCAAATGGAAATGACAATTTATTCTAAATCAATTGACAGATTCACAGAAATATATTGCAAAAGAGGGTTAACGAAATTGATAGATATTTCAAACAGCCCTTCAAGCAAACGAGTCCGCTTTGGATCCGCGCACGTAGTAAACAACGTATGGATGACTCCGTATACGGATCTATACAAACTGCGTTTGTGGGCTCAAATTAGTATGTAAATTAGAATCACCACGGAACGGACTCATTTTGTGCACGTATTGTGAGAGAGAGAGCTTCCCATTTCACCATACTCAGCGAGAACCGAAACCAAATGGAATCCAGAACGGATCCAAAAAAATGAACGAACGATACAGGAGTTTTGTAGTTGAAGAATTATGCAATTTATTTTCTTCTATCGTTTGTATATAAATGAAACATCACGATTTATTTTGTATTTAATAATTAAATAATCAACTTTTGATTTTAAAATGATTTTCTTTCAGTAGGGATTTTTATTAAACTGTTGCGCTGGGCACGAACGTGAACACATTGAAAAAAGTTAATTGTTTTTGTTGTCTTCTCCTTTGTTTTCAGTCCATAAAAAAAAACTCACCATTAGGGTATTGCATACATTCTCTCTTTCTCAGTAAAAAAAAGTTCTCTCGATGTTCGTTCTTTTTTTGCATGCATATACAAAAAATGTGCTAATGTGTGTATGACACTCCGTTTTGAAATGATCCAAGAAAGACCGAAAAAGCACTGATCTCTATATACACTGGATAGTGTATTCATACAAAATTTTTGAGACAAAAATATAGTCGTGGCCGGTACCCTCATAAAACAGTATAACAGCGGCGCCAGCGGAATGGACGCTACTGGACCTGCATTTTCTTATATTTTTTTCAATATTTAGAGCCGCAATGTTTGTTGACATCAACTGATATCAAATAAATGCTCAATTTCGGCAAATATCTTCAATCACTTTCTTCGTTTGTATAGAGCAAGATATGAGGTCGTGGCCGGTACCCTTTAAAAAACTTTCCTCACAAAAACTGTTATACACTATAGGCTATTCACTATCCAGTGTATTATAGAGATCAGTGCGAAAAAGTCGGGTCGGTGAATTTGCTTGAAGGGAGAGACTCCGGAAAGGTTTATGTGGTGTAATCACTGATCTCTATAATACACTGGATACACTGATCTCTATATACACTGGATAGTGTAATTATACAAAATTTTTGAGGCAAAAATATAGTCGTGGCCGGTACCCTCATATAACAGTATAACAGCGGCGTCAGCGGTATGGACTGGACCTGGATTCAAAAATTGCCTTATAATAACTGTTATACACTATAGGCTATTCACTATCTGTATTATAGAGATAAGTGACTGGATAATGTATTCCCTACAAAGTATAACAGTTTTTGTGACTCCAATTGAAGATGACAGTTGGGATGGCAGCTCCACTTTTTGAAATCTTCCGAGCACAAAAAAAATTATTTTGACGTAAGAATTTTATCTGTGAAAACAAAATAAAACTGATAGCTGAGATTTTCAAGCTACTTATTAGAATAAATTAAGCCATTTAAAACTTTCTGTTTGGTCTGTTGCTGTTGACGGTGCTGTTGTTGTTCTACAGCCCTATTCTGGCAAACCTCACTGATACCTCACAAGTCACAACAACCTCACAAGGTAAGGTGAACTCGATTTTGTGAGGTTTTCGTATTCTGGCAGCACCCTCACAACTGTGAGCCTCACAAAAACTATCGAAATTGTGATCTTCTTCAGAGCAGGTCACAACTCACAAATTTGATATTTGAAATACAATTTTATGACACTTTTGTTTTTTCTTGTCTGAAAAAACATTTTGTAACCAAATGAATAGGTTAACTGGTGAAAAAAATGTATCCTCTGTCGTGAATCGAACAAAATTTATTTCTCCATAAAAGAAAATTATTGTTCACAAAACAATTCTCGTCGAGTACGATCGACATAGAACAGCAAGTGGTGTACATATATGATATTTACATATGTATGTATGTGGCATCACAATCATCTTCGTTGTCGATGAGTTCAGTGGGTGCGTTCAACAAAAATTCAGACCTCAGCAATCACAATAAAAAATTCACCTTGCTGTGGTAAGTTTTTTTGTGAGGTTTCTTGTGAGGGTTATCGCAGAATACGGAAAATGTTATCGAATCACAACAACCTCACAAGGAATCAACCTCACAAGGGCTTGTGACTTGTGAGACCTCACAACGCCAGAATAGCCCTGCTAATCTCTTTCTCGCTTCACACTTATCGGTCACCGCAGGCATCTTCGATGTTGCCAAACAAAAATGAAATATAACATTTTTTTCAAACCGCAGCAAACTTCACACCTATTAGCAAATGTCAAAATACAAGTGTTTTTAAAATTTTATTTGCATTACTCAAAAAAAATGTTGGAACTTGGATTGGTTTCCACAAAAGACACAAGCAAATCCAATTGTTTGTCATTAGTTGGAGGCCTAGAAACATAAACGGGTCTTATTTTTTTGTTTTTCACACTTTTATTTACTACATTTGATTCACATTTTTTAATTTCAATCAAAACAACCAAGGACCAAACAAAATCACAATTTTAACAAATGACAACAAATCCAAAACGAAAGCAAATGTCACTCGTTAATTTAAAATGAGTTTCGTTTTTATTAACTAGTATCGTTACTCGTAATCGCAAATAAAATACGAGTTTCGTTTTTTCTACTACCATTCTCGTTTCTCGTAATCGCCATTTAACGAATACGCGGTATTAACGATTATCGTTTTACATAATAAGCCCCCTGAACAGTATGGTGTAAGAAGTGCTTTAATACCTGTGTATCTGGCCAACGGTAAATCGAACAGCGATGGTTGATACCTTTTTGGAATCAGCAATTGATGAAATGAGTATCAAAATTTCTTGAAAAAGGAATCACTATTAAAAAAAATGTACTTTTAGAACTCGCATATTGGAACCTGTATGCGTATTTTAAGAGTGCTTTTTCTCATTACAACTTTTGATTAAAAGATTTTAAAGCTTCTTTTAACAGCATTAAAGGCTGATTCCAAAAAGGTATCATTCATCTCTGTACGGCTTACCGTTGGCCAGATACACTCCAAAACCTTTATCAATTTTCTTGATTTTTCCCATCATAAAGAAAAATCAAAAACGTTTTAGAGTGTATCTGACCAACGGTAAGTCGTACAGCGATGGTTGATATCGGTGTTGTTATTTTCGGTATTTTTAATTATTTTTTGTTTTATTTTGCTAATACCTATAGTTTTTTGAATATTTGGTGTTTGTATGTTGAATAAATGGTGTTTTTATGGTGATGTTTTTGTATTTATCTGAGCCATAAATGATTGAGAAAAATTTACACTTTTAATGTGCTCTGCTTATGCAGACATTTTTTGATTTTTTTTTTCGCTTCACATAAACATTCTGCCGGCTCAAAAATCAACTAAAAATAATATTTAAATAACATAAAAAACACCAATAAATAATGGATATGACCCAAGACTATATCGGATTTTTGGTGGTTTCGTTTTGCAGGTAGATTTT